>OLKM01000839.1:204496-215324 GCA_900291075.1 Melanogrammus aeglefinus
CAAAGCAGGTTACAAAGTACTTAACAGAACTCAATAAAAACCGCAAAAATAAAAATGATTCTGCCTTACCTGAAGCAGTTAAATGTAAATGAGCTGACTGTAAAAGGTTGCTTTCTTGACGGCCGCTAGTAATCAACCCAACAACACGATCAACAATATTCCTCAGTGGCGGCTGGTGGTTTTTAAAGTGAGGGAGGAAGGACTGCGCGCTTGGTTGCCATCGGCCTGCTTGCAATGTTAAGGGCGTGTATGGTGGCATAAGTATGTGTGACTCAAGTTGTTTCAGGGTTTCAACTACAAAATAGCAGGGAGGAATAATTATGTGAATAAAATTGATACAAATCCACTAGAGGCAGCATTGTACTTTAAAAGCTGGTGGGCAGCATGTCTTGGACTACAAGGGCAGACGGAAAGGATGCAAATCCAATATGTCAAATCAGGCCTACTAAGTAAAAAAATCTGGGTCTATCATTGGGCCTATTTTTGCCCTCAATGACTGAAGCTATTGGTTGTAATTTTGCTATGTTTATTTTCAGCTACAATTGTTTCAAGAAAAATGAAGACACAAAAGTGAGGCCATTTAAAATGCATCATGCTCTGAATCATTCAATAACATCATTTCCACAATATCAAACAGAACGGTCAGAATAACAACCAATTAAAAGAACAACAAGAACATTATTTGACAAATATTTGCATGGGCTGTAAGCCTAACATTTACCACGTTTACATGATGTTTTTAAAGCGGAATTAATTCATTCGGAATTAAATAGTTCGGAATTAAAATATTTTCCCTCGAGTTTACATGGACATAATAATTCCGAATTGGGGTTTACATGGAAAACACGTTAAATCGCCTTTATTTAATTCCGCTCAACGTCTGGAGGTCGGGAAGGTTTCTGATTGGACAGGGGGGCACGTCGACGTATTTACGTCACCGGAAGAAAACAAACTCCAGCTGGCTACCGGCTTTTTTTTTCAACCGGCTTTTTTTCGTCTGTTTACATTATGGACACACACATCGTACACGTTTTTATGTTTGCTCTGTTCATGCTGTTGAAGCAGCAACTCGATATTTATATGTTACTGCTTAGTTTTCGTCAGTTGAGGAGGAGGAGAAGGGAGTTGGAGTACCGGAGAAGGGAGGTATCCCGCTCGGGACCAACGTCTGCTCCGGGCGGCTTTCACGTTAAAATTGTACCGGGGGCGAAAATTGTACCGGCCTACGTCATCGTTTGTTTACATCCTGACAACATGTTTCCAAACGACGAAATAACATAATACAGATAGCGGATCGCTATCTGTATTATGATAGATAGCGATAACAATTGTTTTTACTTGATATTTGTATTGTATTTAATTGTTTAATCGAAACAATAAAAAAAATTGCCCGCGAAACGGGCGATCGCGTCAAATGACATAGCCCTATGCTTTGCCCGCGTCAGATGACATTTGCATTTGACGCGATCGCCCGTTTCGCGGGCAATTTTTTTTATTGTTTCGATTAAACAATTAAATACAATACAAATATGAAGTAAAAACAATTGTTATCGCTATTTATCATAATACAGATAGCGATCCGCTATCTGTATTAGGCTATGTTATTTCGTCGTTTGGAAACATGTTTTCTGCATCGCGTCGTCTGTTGCCGGGCAGGTTGTCAGGATGTAAACAAACGATGACGTAGGCCGGTACAATTTTCGCCCCCGGTACAATTTTTAACGTGACACCGCCATCTTGCTGTGCGTGGAATATGTGCGTCATCGCGACAGAAGGGCACCGCAAGGAGCATGCGCAGAACGACCGGAATTAATTTTAAAAAGGATAAACGTTTTACATGATCGAGGAATTAATTAATTCCGCTTTAAAATAGGAATAAACCACCCACTTAATTCGGAATTAAGTTTAATTCCGAATTATATTTTCACTCGGAATTAAGTGTTTACATGATATTTTTTAATTCGGAATTAACTTTAATTCGGAATTAAATTATTTTAATTCGGAATTAAACCTCTCATGTAAACGGGGCAAGTGTTTGAGGCAAATGTGGATGTGAATAGATGTTTCAGAATGTTGGTCATGGTGTTAAGTCAATTAAGATTGAGGGACTTCATGTAGGCTTATAGATCAAGTCAATCCTCCTCGGTGTTGCAAAGATATCAGTGACCTTATGGAGTTAGAATCATGCCAAAACCCCACACACTCGCAAAACGTGTTTTACTCACGCACAACGATTCACACACGCACCAAACTCACGCACAACGATTCACACACACACAAAACGTGTTTCACTCACGCACACAACGATTCACACACACACACACACACACACACACACACACACACACACACACACACACACACACACACACACACACACACACAAAACGTGTTTCACTCACGCACACAACGATTCACACACACACACACACACACACACACACACACACACACACACACACACACACACACACACACACACACACACACACACACACACACACACACACACACACACACACACACACACACACACACACAAAATGTGTTTTACTCACGCGCAACGATTCACACACACACATACACACACTCAAGGTCTCAGAAACATATTTCTTCAATTAGGCTACAATAAAAAAATCCTTCAAGTACAAAAAAATTCTACAAGTACGGAACTGAAATACAAGTAGGCTACGGAACTGCATGTGCGCTTACGGATCAGCGAGGCGGAAAATTAGTTCCAAAAGTCACGTGACAAACAAATGTCCTGTGATTCACACTACACAACATTAGGTGGCGCTTTTGAGTCAGTTTAAGGCCACCAGGACGATATTTTTTTCTCCCCAAAATCTTTCTAACGTCTTTTCTCTTGTCTTTCTGAGCAGGTATCCGTCGTACGATTCCGAGTCCAAGGGGCGGCAAGTCGAATCAACACACGTTAGAAAGATTTTGGGGAGAAAAAAATATCGTCCTGGCCACCTTAAACTGACTCAAAAGCGCCACCTGCTGTTGTGTAGTGTGAATCACCAACCCGGTATCACGAGATCTCGTGCTCATGTGCACGAAACGCGTTAATCTATTGAATCGTGTCCCAGAGTAGAGGTGGATTCAATGATTCGTTTACGTGAACCAGTTCGCGTCAGTCAGTTCGCCAAGATGAGTCGTTCGCGAATCGTTCATTCGTTCGTTCAGACCAGTTTCCGGTTCAGTCCAGTTTCCGCTTCCGGTAGCGGTGAATCGCATCATGCAATGCACCCATTGCATGGTTCTCAGCTGAGTCAGTCAGACTCAGTGCTACCGGAAACCCGACTGAACTGGTTCAGTCGAGTTTCCGGTGAATCGAATGGCGAATCGAATCACTTTATCCTGAAAGTTTGAGTCAATATCGTTAATATTTTATATATTAAAAAAATACCCGAGATAAAGGAACAATGTGAAACCCTAACCCTAAAATGTAAACACCAGGCTACTTGACAAGAAAATGTAACGGACCACCTGAGGCTTTACTTCACCTCAGAGATGATGCGTTAGTTAATAATGATATGCCTTGCGGCATCACCTGCGCATAGTGCTGCTGCGTAGGCCTACATGGACGTTCCAAGTATGTTTACTTCATGTATCGTTGAAGCTAACTAAGTAAAGCCTAGTTATAACTATAACCTGCTCCTGGTGCAGTGCCAAGGCAACAGTGTGTTGCCGTGAGTCGCCTCGGTCCCTCGTCTTCCTGAACGAACTGTCTGCGAGTCGTGGGTCTGGGAGGAGTCAATTCTGAGTCACGAACGACGCGAACGAGACGACCGACGCGAACGAGACGACCGACGCGAACGAGACGACCGACGCGAACGAGAGAGAAGAACCAGTTCGGGTCGTTCGTTCTAACGATTCGTTCGTTCGAACGAATCAGTTCGCGACCGAACCACCTCTATCCCAGAGTACGATTGTTCGACTTTTTTCGTGAAACGCATCACGAAATGTTAACCAATGCATTCTGAATGCACATCCTTCACAACTATATTCTTGGTCATAACTATCAAACCAAACATCCTTCACGTTCGCCGATTGACGATTATGAAAGTAAAAGGCACATTTCTTGCTAAAAATGTTTACATAAACACTTTTAATGGCGTAACTATGCTAAAATATCATATTTTCCACCCAGAATAAAAAGTATGTCCGCCATTTTCACAGAAAAATATCCTAAAAACTATCCAATAGGAAAGATGCTCACTTTTAATGCTTTTAATGGCGGGTTACGCCATTAAAAAGTGTTTATGTAAACATTTTTAGCGAGAAATGTGCCTTTTACTTTCATAATCGTCGCTCGGCGCGATGTGAAGGAGATGTTTGGTTTGATAGTTATGACGAAGAATATAGTGTGAAGGATGTGCATTCAGAATGCATTGGTTAACATTTCGTGATGCGTTTCACGAAAAAAGTCGAACAATCGTACTCTGGGACACGATTCAATAGATTAACGCGTTTCGTGCGCATGAGCATGAGATCTCGTGATACCAGGTTGGAATCACAGGACATTTGTTTGTCACGTGACTTTTGGCACTAATTTTCCGCCTCGCTGATCTGTACGCGCACATGCAGTTCCGTACTTGTATTTCAGTTCCGTACTTGTAGAATTTTTTTGTACTTGAAGGATTTTTTTTTGTAATTGAAGGAATATGTTTCTGAGTGTGTGTGTGTGTGTGTATGTGTGTGTGTGAATCGTGCGTGAGTAAAACACATTTTGTGTGTGTGTGAATCGTTGTGTGCGTGAGTGAAACACGTTTTGTGTGTGTGTGAATCGTTTTGTGCGTGAGTGAAACACGTTTCGTGTGTGTGTGAATCGTTGTGCGTGAGTAAAACACGTTTTGTGTGTGTGTGAATCGTTGTGTGCGTGAGTAAAACACGTTATGTGTGTGTGTGAATCGTTGTGCGTGAGTAAAACACGTCTTGCGAGTGTGTGGGGTTTTGGCATGATTCTAACTCCATATATGCTAATAATCTCTGCCCTTCTTTTCTCTCAGCCAATGCATTTGAAGTGTTTGCGACCAATCGCTGAACAAGACAAACAGACCAAATAAGTTCAGCACAGATCTGCTTTGAGGATTTCTCCTCTCATTTGTTGTTAGTTGCAAATCAGTTCAGCAGCACAGATCTGGTTTGAGGATTTCTCCTCATTTGCTGTTAGTTGCAGCGTCATATATATATATATATATATATAATATATATATTATATATATATATATATATTATATATATATATATATATATATATATATTAGTAAATCCAGTACAACATTGTGGTTACCGTGGCCCAATCAATGGTGACTAAGCTGAAAAACTGCTCCCGACCATGTTTGGTTGCGAGCATAAGTCACCATGGTGATACAGCGACGCTTAGAGAGATCGACTTTCGTGGTCCAGCTAACCCAGGCTTTGAGCTCATCAACATACCTCGCTAACCCTCTAATCGAGGTTCGTAGTACAGGCCCTGGAAACAACAGATTAGGGTAATCAGGGGCTTAGTAATAAAATAATAATAAAAAAATAATAAAAAATAATCTCTGTATAGTTAAACATGCATATTAGTACTATTACTGTATGTGTTGTATTTTATCTAGAACATGATGAAATATATAAATTATAAGTAATCCTGATAACTATTTAAAAAGTTAGGTGTGTTGGTCTGTTTTCATTGGTCAATGCAACATCAATGTAGCATTATTGCAATATGGCGGGAACAAGGTAACGTTCGTTAGAAGTGTCATGGTTTCTTGATTTTGCTTTAGTATGCCTCACTCTTATTGATTAAAACCTTGTATTGAGAACAATAATTATGTTAATCAAGGCCCTTCTGCATCTGCCACTGGCAGAGTCAGAAATGCCAAGTTCAACGAGGATCTGGCCAGACCCATTATCGACTGATCGTCTCTAGTCATATATCATATTTTTTGATGGTTTAATGCTTGACGGTTATCAATTAGCATGTCAGGGTTTCCCCCAACTGTCCCCAACCTTCTCTAAAATACTAAACGTATCTTAAAAACGACCCAAAACTGCTACACTGTATAATAAACTGTTTGTTTTTTGACTTTGTTGCTGAAAAAATAAGGAAATTCCATGTGCAGTGAAGCAAATTATTTGTTAAATCTCTCTAGATGGAAAAATGTATGACAATATGATGATTGAATTCTGGGGCATTGTTGCAATAGTGGATTTGCATATTGTATTCCACCTCTTTAGTCACAATTGTTATAAATATGAAAGGGCTTTTGTTGGAGCATGAATGCATTGGTCACCAGCACAAAGTGCAAATTGAAAAGCTATATTAGCTGAATTACCTTGGGCAAGTGGTGTTTCAGAATACTCAATGTAGTGGGATATAAATCTTAATTTATTTATCTATATCTTAATTTCCATTTAATCTACGTATGTTCAGACTGCCTTTATTTTCAACTGCCTAATAACTTGTGTAGAATATCTTGACCTTGTTCGTGCAACTGCTTGAACCACACAAAGATGTTTCGATGTTTCAAACGTGACCGCCTTCCGAGAATAGTGCTGTTGTTTTCGAGGTCAACCATGGGGTCTACAATCTCAAAAAAGCATATTTCAAAATAGTTCAGTAATGTTTGAGGAAACAGCAAAAGATAGAATGAAAATAACAACTTAAAAAAAGAATTACAGTACATAACTAGAAAATTTCCTGCAGAAAATGCGGTCAGTGCTGTAGTGCAAAGTGAGTTGGAAAATATTTTTTAATAAAGCCACATAGATTAAGACATAAAGAAACGTTAAATGGCTTAAATCAAGTGACGGGATTTGAACAAAAGTCTAAATGGAGAAAACAATGTAAACATGCATACTATTTAAGAAAAATAAAATAAAGTGACAGCTGAAGGAAATGTGCAAGGCATTGCTAAAAAGGCAGAAATGTAAAATGAATTGAACTGTAGAATTTGAAAGGTCAAATGTATTGCACTGCTGGTGTGTGTGTGTGTGTGTGTGTGTGTGTGTGTGTGTGTGTGTGTGTGTGTGTGTGTGTGTGTGTGTGTGTGTGTGTGTGTGTGTGTGTGTGTGTGTGTGTGTGTGTGTTGTGTGTGTGTGTGTGTGTGTGTGTGTGTGTGTGTGTGTGGTGTGTGTTGTGTGTGAGAGAGAAAGGAATAGCGAGCAGGTGCGTGATTAAAAATAGCCCAATAGAGCGGGAAAAACTGCCCAATCTGGCAACACTACCTGAACTTCCTCCAAAAGTAGCCCAATCTGGCGGGAAAAATTGCCCAATCTGGCAACACTGTTGAACGTCCTCACGCTCCAGCGTCAACGTAAATCAATGAGACCAACTGAAAACAATATGAAACTAAAACTGTGATTCTGAAAAAAGTATAAATGATGTCGGAATTCCGTTTAGATATTATTGAAGATACAAATGTTTAGATTTGTTAAATGGGTTGAACGAACGTAAACGGTTGAAATTTGACCGAGTTACGACGTCTTACGTAATTTAAATGTCAGAATGGGCTTCAATGGGACCAACTGTAAAATATGACGGTTTGAAACTAAAACTGTGATTCTGAAGAAAGTTTAAATGATATCGAAATTCCATGTGGGTATCATTGAAGATACAAGTGTGTAGATTTGTTAAATGGTTTGAACAATAAACGTTTGAAAATTGATTTAGTTAAGTCTTAAACCGTTTGAAGTACCAGAGGACGGCTCTGCCGTCCTCCAATTGACTCCCATGTTAAAAAATATGTAATATTTTAAAAGTAAAATACCATAAAAAGTATAAAATATTTTAAAAATCTGAAAAGATTCCGCGATTCCAAGCTACTCTGAATATTTTAAAATTGTAATGGAGTCTCTCGGTGAAAAATTGAGGAAGGAGATAGGTCCCAAAGTTTCTAGAGAATAATAAAGAAAGAAAGAAAGTATAAAACTAATGAAGAACAGTAGTTGAGCACTGCATGCAGCACTCAGTTAATGATAGAAAATACTGTATATGACGTGATTATTATTAGATTAAACCCCTCTTACAATCCAATTAATCTTCAAAATGCAGGCAACATGAATTGCAAATGTATGAGAACACAATATAGCCATGAGAAATTGTAAATATTATCATTGGAAACAAAATCAAATGCCTGTATCAAATTCAATGAAAATCTAGAATTAACAATGCATTTTGATTGGTCATAAGTTTATGACTGATGCGTATTTAGTTTCATTAAAGACATAATTATTTTCTCGAACAGTATTTAAAAAGCAGCTTATGTCCATTTATCTGATTAAATGAATGGATTGGATGCCTCTTCTACCTTACTTTTGTCACAGGACTTACGATACAAGAGGGATCTTAGATGCGTCCTAAACTTTACACCGACAAATGCGTAAAACACTGGGTTGAGACAACAATGGGAGAATGCAATAAGTCTGCACACAAAGAATGCATAATCAAGCCTAGTGCTCACATCGCAATCATCGAATGGTGGAATCAGATGATAAGATAACCTTCTCAGAAAAATGACGACATTGTATGGTATCCAACCAATGAAGAACACAGCCACAATACCAAAAATCAATTTCAAAGTCCTGTTTTTCCTGTTGGACCTTGTTCTCCTGATCGTCCTCACGATCCTTACATAGCAGAAACTCATGACTGTGAAAGCGGCAAAGAAAATCAAGTTCTGTTGATAGGTGCCCACATTTGTCCATGTGGCGTCTTTGTATTGGCAAGCATTTGTTGTCCCGTTTCTGTGGGGGAGAGGGACGAGAGTGCTGAATAGCATCGAAGGCATGGCTGCCCCTATGCTGACCAACCACACAGTTATCGATAGAGCAACCGCGTAGCTGACTTTCTGATTGCCTTGCTTGGACAAAGGGTGGACCACGGCCAGATATCGGTGGAGGGTTATGACGGTCAGCAATAGAACACTGCTGTAAAATCCAGTGTAGAAGATGAAGCTCACAATGTTGCAGAGCATGTCTGCCAGGAACCAACCCCAGATGTGGTAGATTGCCCAGAACGGCAGTCCGGCAGTGAATAATAGGTCAGAGATTGCAAGATTGAGGATCAAGATGTTGTTTAAGAGTCTTGAGGTTTTCATACAAGGCCAAAATGACCATAACTAGAATGTTGCCAATCAGACTCAGTATGATCACAACAGAAAAAAAGACAGGAACTGCTATTGATTCAAATTGGACCAACTCGCCTTTCTCACAAACCTCATCTTCATAATCATCGTCACGCTCGTCTGCTGGGTCGTAAGAAGAGTTATTCATGGTTGTTTCTGGAAAGAAATAATTGGTTTTGCTTGGATAATAAAACGATGATGCCGTTTTAAATCAAAATGTTGATATGGAGTAATGGTAACACACCTGAAGTCTCCTCTCTGTGCTGCAACACCTTTAAAGGAAAAGTGGTACATTACTTTCATGACAACAGATGGTGATTCTTGGTTCCTTTTACAATACACAGAACATACCTAACGTACCTGAAGACTCCTGTCTGTGCTGCATCCCACTTTTAAAGGAAGTGGTATCTTACTTTCATGACAGATGGTGATTCTTGGTTCCTTTTTCAATACACAGAATTTTTAAAACTTTACGACTATTTCCTATGGCGTTAGATAGGACTAGATTTTGATTTCTGAGATGAGCATCTCAAGGAATGGAGAATAAGGGGCTATTGTGGTGGGAAAACACTTAGAAAAACTAAGGGAGTCAGAGAAAGCTGAAGTTTGAAAGATTAAGACTTTATTATCACTGTTAAACAAGTTAAAAGAAACTGTTCTGGAATCAGGCTTCAGATTATATTCCCAAAATGTGTGAATTCCTCCTATATGCATTGGCCAAACACAACGTCCTTTGCATCGGGCCTAGACACCTCCCGTGTCCTCCTTCCCAGTTTCCCATTAACCTCCATGCATTTAGCCTCCTTCTCCGAATTCTTAATAGATTACAGCGTTAATAATTTACGTCTTAGACATTATAGTTATATCATTATGTAGAGCAGAGCTACTCTGTGAATCAACTTGTCAATTTATTAATTTAACAGATTTAAAACAGACATGATAAACCGCATTATAGCTTATGATATGAGCCATGTGCAAACAAATCCCTATAAAACACATGGGTTAACATAGAGATGTGACGTGCATGAGCACAATCGCAATCACTTCTACTCTTTTATATTAATGTGTTGGTGCTGCATGTTTTTGCTTTATGCTGCTTTATATGTTTATGCTGCATGTTTGTGCTTTATGCTGCTGTATAGTGTTTTTATTGCATGTGTTCTGCCTCTAATCTTATTGCAGTTTACCACTTTCTATGATTTATGTACGCTGCGTTTTGTTGTCTGGCATTTTATTGTCTGTATGGCAATTGTCGACTTGTTTCTTACTATGTGGTTACTATATCTTTATATCAGAGTCATCTTTTATTTTTTTTAATCTTTGTATTTATGCATACATTCAATTCTGTCATTTTTAGGCTGCTATTGAATATCCTGGCTGGGGACACCGATGTAAATATCTCTTAGGCCTAACTCTGGCTCACTTATATAGTTTTACCCGTTGATTAGTGTGCAATGCCATGAAATAAACCAATAATAAATAAATAAATAAATAATATAAATCTCAGACAGTAAGCATCCATTAAAACCAATTGACAGCCAATACCACTGTGTCTGTGATTGTGAATACATTCCATGAAGCAGGTTGACTGTGTTAACTAGTTGACTTTAACCTGTAAGTCAGAGTAGTAACCTTAACCGTAGCCTATAAGAAGCATGAAGCTTTGGTTTTGTACTTTTACTATTTCATTTATTATGCCATTGTAG
>OLKM01000840.1:0-99610 GCA_900291075.1 Melanogrammus aeglefinus
TGCGTGCGGGTGTGTGGTGTGGTGTGTGGCGTGCGTGCGTTGGTGCGTTGGTGCGTGCGTGCGTGTGCGTGCGTGCGTTCGTGCGTGCGTGCGTGCGTGCGTGTGTTGGGTGTGTGTGTAAAGCTGAGTTACAATTGGGTTTCCAGACGCTGTCTGAGTGTTGATTGTTGACGGAGGAATAAAGAACAGACGTTATTTATCTTTAAATTTCCTGACACTCAGTCACAGCAGCCAGGAGAGGACTGTTTCTGGGTGGAAAGAGAGGATAGGGGAGAGTAGCGAGGGAGAGAGGGAGAGGGGAGGAGAGGGAGAGGGAGAAGGGGGAGAGGGAGAGAGACGAGAGGGAGAGGGAGCGAGAGAAGGGAGAAAGAGATCAAAGAGAGATCAGAAAGAAGAGAGAGAAGGAGAGAGAGAGAGAGAGAGAGAGCGAGAGAGAGAGAGAGAGAGAGAGAAGAGAGAGAGAGAGAGAGAGAGAGAGAGAGAGGAGAGAGAAACACATCCGTGGAGGATCAAATCTGCCATCTGACGCTGAAGGATTTAACGGGTTTAGTCAGATTGGCTTTTTTCCCCACTGCGGAGATTACAGCGTGGGACGATCTCTCCTCCGCTGCAAAGCTCTGTATACTGCTCTGCTTTTCTGCTCCTCACATCTCTGATCTGCGTTTCCTACTCTCTTCTCCTGGACCCCTCATGTGGAAGAGGAGCATGCCTCGCATGCAGAGTCCTCCCCACATGAGTGGGAGCGGAGTCTGCCTGGTGTGAAGTGGTGGTCGGGGTCCGTATGCGGGCTGACTGGTGGTGGTTGCTCTGGCTGACGGGCAGGACTTCTGGGGCCAGCATGGGGTCGAGGCTGGGGAGACTAGGCCGAGCAGGTAACGCGTGTGGAAGAGGGACCGCGGGCTGTGATGTGTGTCTTGTGCGAGTGTCATGTACGCTGTGGTCTCCGCTCACCGGCAGCTCGAGTGCCAGGTGGGAAACACAGTACAGCATTAGAGGTTCGTCCAGGTGGGATCTCGTTTAGATGTTATTTCTGATGGCTATTGGTTACAGGTTTTATTATTGGATTGTTTTTCTTATTTACTTCCGCTATGCTACCCCCCCTCAGAAGAGGATGGGAGACAGAACCCTACTCTCTTCATGTGAGAATAGGGTTTGGTTCTCTCCACCTTGTGAAGCTTTGTACATTTGGTATTGGGCGGAAGTTCTGACTGGGTTGTTAAGGAACTATGAGCATCTTTAGAGGGGGGTACTCTACACTTTATATTGATGGAACCTTTAGCGAACCTTTAACAGAACTCAGCCAGACACAACCGTCTGTGTTCCGACCATGTGTTTTGGCGCATCATGCCGCCGTGAGACAGGGCTAGGCTAGACTTTGAAACAGGTTTTTTATTTGACTTGTTTTCAGTTAGAAACATATTTTAACACCTGCAACCACACAGCCTCTTGAATCAACATCTTCATGAATCAAGATTGTCGAATGCTGCAAAAAGGTATGAACAAGAAAAAAGTATTGTCAAGCACTATAATCGATGACTTCCATTTTAACATTTACTAATTAGCAAACTATTTAAGTGAATTATTCAAGCAGCTACAGCTCCTGACGATTACAAGTGAGACCGATCTGGATATAGGGCTCTGGTACTAGGGGAGCACGCTGGGTACCCCGTGTTCTGAGGTGTCTTGGAGCCACCAATCCCTGTAAAGGAAGGATAGCCCTACTGTGTTCCCCTCCCTCTGTGATCAGCTCTGTGTTCTTGTTACGGCTCAAGACGGGGTGAACCCAAACGCATGGCACAAATGACGACAGGACGAGGTTGGTAGCAATTAAACAGTTTATTGCTACACAGGGGAGAATGTTCGTGGTGATCCGGAGTCTACACCATCACTCTCATGTTCCAGCCTCACCACCACCCCTCCTCTGACACAGGGTTAGGAGCGATGCTATAGGGATGTTGTACCATCACTCTCATGTTAAGTGCTGCTGTTTAGAGATAGGAGACACTTTCAATGATCCGCTTCACTTTAAAGAAACGTGCATCTCTCTGATAAGAGATAAAGTGTTGTGACACGGATGATTCTGAAGATAATGCTACATATATTCTGAAAACGAACGGTACACTTGATTAATATGCTGTGGATGGATAACGGGATTCTTGTAGACGAGGACAGTGGTCTAGAGTAGAGGCGTTTGCAGTCTATTGAGATGTGGTTTCATAGAATAGTGTTTACAGTAGATGGTGTTTTCAGTATATACTGCGAATGGTGTTTTACAGGTATAGATGGGTGAAGTAGATGGGTGTTTACAGTATACTGAGGGTGATGTTTTCAGTAGATGGTGTTTACGTAGACCTAGGATGGTGTTTTCCATGCGGTCGCTTGTAGTTCTAGCCTCCTCCATATATCAGCTTAGATCGTCAGGCTGGATCATTAACATGCTAATTAATTAATTCTGTTTAATATAAGAATAATATAAACAAAAAATTGATTTATTTTTTTATCAAACATATTAGGGATTGATTTGAATGAGGCTATGATATTCATAAAGCGAGCACGTTTGGCTCTCACTATAGCTCCTTATTTAGTTCTTGTTCGATGGCCCTCGTCACCCCGCGTTCTGAGACCTCCTCTTGTTAGGGGAGCACACTGCTGCCCTTGCAGAGTTGGGAAGAAGAGCTCTCTCATCAGCCCTTGGCAAGCAGTTCGGCCTGGAGTAGGCTGATCTAAAGAGGCAAGCTTATTTACTTTGCTGTTTCTTTTTTAATTATACGGAGAGTCTGGTGTCTTTTTAGATTTAATTATGGTTGAGTCCAAGCCTTTAGCTCTGAAATAGCAGGATTGGAGCGTGACAAGTCACAGTCGGCTAACAGGATAAGTGTTGAGCACAGCACATTCAACTTCCCATCACCACGTTTAAACTAGCAGCTTTAGCCTATTCTGGCATAGGAACTCTCCCAACAGAACACCTGATCATATCTAAAGTAGGCCTGGCACTGCCAGGTGCATCTACTCACTCCTGTGAACCCTCCTGTAGACCCCGACTGAGCCTCAGACCCCTTCTTTCTCCTGTGGACCCCCTCCTGTGGATCCCTCCTGTGGACCTCCTCCTGTGAACCACTCTGTAGACCCGGACTGAGCTCCAGACCCCTCCTGTGCACCCCTCCTGTAGACCCCGGACTGAGCTCCAGACGCCTCCTCCTGTGGACCCCTCTGTGCCACCTCTGGTGGACCCCTCCTGTAGACCCCGGACTGGCTCCCAGACCCTCCTGTGGACCCCTTCCTTAGAACCCCGGACTGAAACTCCAGACGCCTCCTGTGGACCCCTTCTGTAGAGCCCCTCCCGTAGACCCCTCCTGTAGAGCCCTCCGTAGACCCCTCCTGTAGAGCCCTCTTTGTAGACCCAGACTGAGCTCCAGACACCCATCCTTAGACCCCTCCTGTAGGACCCCCTCTGTAACCCCAGTCTGAGAGAAGCTCTCCCCCAGGGAGGGCGAGCAGCAGCGGGTGAGGGTGAAGCAGCCAGCAAGAGAGTGAACGAGGGGGGGGGGATTGGAGAAGCACTTCTGCCAAGAGGATTATCAAACCACAGCTGCTGATGGACAGGCATGACAGGACGCCAATGTATCCGTTTTGTTCTTTTTTTCAATCTATGAACGGGGATTTGTTCGGGAGGTGTACTCGGTTCCCCCACGCCATTTTGGACTGATGGATAAATTGTTGTTTTTTGTGCAATGCTTCAATACACCAAGCAATCCTCCTCTCTCTCCTCTCTCTCTCTCTCTCTGCTCTCTCTCTCTCTTCTCTCTCTCTCTCTCCTACTCTCTCTCTCTCTCTGCTTCTCTCTCTCTCTCTCTCTCTTCTCTCCTCCTCTCTCTCTCCCATCTCCTCTCTCTTCTCTCTCTCTCTCTCTCTCTCTACACACACGGTACCATACTCTAGAGGGGATAGGGGCTATATGGGATGTTGAGAAACCTTCTTGAATTGCTGTGATTTCTGCTCGGTTCGCCCATGAAATCTTTCCTCTTGTGTTGGAATAACACAGGCAAGAAGAGAGACTTCGCGCGACGGACGGTGCAGAAGGTCCCAAAACCGGAAGGTCCCACCATCCTAACCTATAGAAACACATTTGGGAATGATTTAAATGATTTACATTTCCTCTAACAGCATTCACATTAACCATTAACATGTTCCTTCAGCAGCCCGATGTTCAAACGAAGCCCGGACATGACAAAGTCTCCAATGACAAAATCTGAGCAGCTGCTGAGAATAGATGACCACGACTTCACCATGAGACCAGCATTTGGAGGTTTGAATATGTATATTCTCTAAATATGATTGCTTAAGTATTTTCGTAAAAACAGGGACACGATGAGAACTAGATCTCATAAGCATCCTCCATAGCGACTTTTATTGAGGGACTGACTAAATCATCAAGAGCAACGTGATGAGACCGGCCTGCAGACCGGAGTCCTCGACAGACTGGAGGACAGAGCTCCAGCCATCTCCATCCAGCCCCAGCAGGCCCAGTTAGCTCCAGCCTGCTCTATCCAGCTCCGGACTGGAGCCCAGTGAGCGCCAGCCAGCTCCAGGCTCTTATAGTCCAGCCTGTGAAAGTGACAGCAACGCTGGGATTCTTCATGTCAACAGAGTGTGATTACTCCGTTCGGTTCAGTCTTTACATGAAAGGGATTTTGCTGACCGTGGGATTATGTCTAGAGAGAGTGAGATAGAGAGAGAGAGAGAAAGAGAGAGAGAGGGAGAGAGAGAGAGAGAGAGAGAGAGAGAGAGAGAGAAGAGGGAGAGAGATTTGAGAGAGAGTAGAGGAGAGAGAGAGAGAGAGCGAGGGAGATGAGAGAGAGAGAGAGAGAGAGAGAGAGAGAGAGAGGAGGGAGTGTGATTTGTTTTTTACTATATCGAATCACGGCTGGGATTTCGTGTGAACAGTTTCCCTCCATTACTCTTCCAAAGCCAAACACACGTTCATTCCCTCCAATGCCGTGAGCTCAAACAAACTAGAATATGGCCAACAAGGGCATACCCTGCTCCTCTTAAAGCATCATGCTTTAAGAGGATATGTGATATGTTAACGTTAACCTTTGCCAGTGTGGAGGTTCCTATCCAACTAAATGTCCTCTGTAATTCTGGGTGGAAAGGAGGGCAGGATCAGTTCCACAGCAGCATCAACTTGGATCCATTGTGACCTAATTGTTTTACTGCTGGATGCTGCTTAGTAGCAGGCCTGAAATAGGTCAGAGCCGAATGCTGCAGACAGCCTCACATCCCAACAAGCATGGCTGCTTGACACCAGGCTTTTAACAGACCTACAGAGTCCTGCTTGCTTGCTTAACAAGTATCAGCATCCCTTTGAAAACAACTGCTCCGGGCGATGGCTGGGCCTGGCAGGTCATCAGATAACTGCGGGGTGCTTTTAAATCCCTCAGCTCTCTTTAAAACGTGGTGGTTTTTGGGGTCGCCGCCAGTGAGCGGTCTCACGGGTGTTTGGCGGTACTTTGAGATCAGTCAGGTCTGATCTTTGTGTATTCCAGGGCCTCCGATCCCGGTGGGAGTCGATGTGCAGGTGGAGAGTCTGGATACCATCTCGGAGGTGGACATGGTAAGTGAGCAACACGTCTTCGCGTTCGTCCCTATTCACCGGCTGTGATACAAAAAAACGGCTCCACTGGGGAAGAATTGACAGTTCTGTTGGTTCGTAGTAGAAACGCACTGCTTTGCTCATGAGTTTGAGAAACTTCCGATTGACTTAATATGTGACTGATAACGCTCCAGGGTGCTCTCTTCTCCCTGTGGCGAACCTACCCTGACACATAACAATGGCAGAATTTTGGGGATAACACCTTGTATCAGTATGAGAGGCCCTGGCCTGTTCCTAGACTAGAAATGTGAACAATAAGAGAGACACTAAAATACACCAACATTCTACACCCCCCCAAACCCGTCTTAACCCCCCATCAGGACTTCACCATGACGCTGTACCTGCGGCACTACTGGAAAGACGAGCGCCTGGCCTTCCCCAGCACAAACAACCAGAGTATGACCTTCGACAGCCGCCTGGTGAAGAAGATCTGGGTGCCCGACATGTTCTTTGTTCACTCCAAGAGGTCCTTCATCCACGACACCACCACAGAGAATGTCATGCTGAGGGTGTACCCCGATGGCAACGTGCTCTACAGCCTGCGGTAGGCGGACCTCCAACCCTCACACCGCTCACTGCTGCAGTGATGTAGTGATGTAGTGATGTCATAATGTACTGATGCAGTGATGTAGTGATGTAGGGAGGCACTGATGCAGTGAGGTTGTGAGGCAGGGAGGCAGTGATGCACTGATGCACTGATGTAGGGAGGCACTGATGCAGTGAGGTTGTGAGGCAGGGAGGCAGTGATGCACTGATGCACTGATGCAGGGAGGCAGTGATGTAATGATGCCGTAATGCACTGATGCAGGGAGGCAGTGATGCACTGATGCACTGAGGTACTGATGTACTGATGCCGTGATGCAGGTGATGCAGGGAGGCAGTGCTATAGAGCTATGGACTGGGATGGTTCAACTTATTGTTTGTCAAAAGTCTGAATTTCAAAATACATCCTTAGATGGTAGAGCCGGTAAAACACATTTTACATTTATTATGTATTGGGATATTTGGAGCACATAGAATGTCAACAGTGAACACGCATGTCAATTTTGTCCACACGCATGTCAATAGTGTGCATGCATGTAAATAGTGTGCCTGCTACCTGTTAATTGTTGTTTAAAGCCTTCAAATCAGACACCCATTCCTTAATAACATGGGACCACCATGTGCAGTATATCAACAACATTACACTGCATTGCAATTGCTCATGCTTATGTTCCTTCCTCCAACAGAGTGACTGTCACGGCCATGTGTAACATGGACCTGAGCCGGTTCCCCCTGGACACACAGACCTGCTCGCTGGAGATAGAGAGCTGTGAGGACATCATCCATATTCCTGTTTACTGTCTTTTACTACGCCTTCCTCACAGTTAGTAAAACGAGGAAGAAACGAGAGTTATTGGTTCTCGCTAACAGCGGCCCAGGCTGCCTGTGTTGGGCCAGGAGATGGCCTTTCATGGAGAAATAATGGCATCACGTTATGAATAATTCTCTTTCAGACGCGTACACAGACGATGACCTCATGCTATACTGGAAGAAAGGGAACGAGTCGCTGGACACGGATGAACGGATCTCTCTCTCCCAGTTCCTCATCCAGAAGTTCCACACCACCACGAAGCTGGCCTTCTACAGCAGCACGGGTAATGTGTCTTAATGTATCCACATTACCTGTGATTACATTACCTGTGTGTTACATTACCCGTGCTGTGTATCACATTACCCGTATCATCACCGTCTCTGCATATTCTATCAACATACATGGTCTATAGAGAATGTTCAGCCATGCTGTAGTGTAGGAAGATGGTTTATAGAAATAAAATAGATAGAATTAATACGCATCACTCTCAGTGCTGTCCTTAAAAGAAAACATTTCTGATGTTTAAACAAAGGAATGAAACACATGAAATAATTCCTGTGTCCTCCAGTCATATGGAGGGTGATGGTGATGAGATGATGAGGACGATGAGGGTGATGATGACCTTGGTATGCAGAACAGGGAGCCTGGGGGCTCAGCTCGATAGCACGGTCACATAGGTGACCATGTGGCCCTGTAGCGCCCAGTTACAATACATCATAGATAATATTGATTATCTGTGATGTATTGGCTCATGTCCCAAACCAGGGGGTGTCATGCCTCTCAATTCACTGGAAGTTGATCTGGGGTAAAAAGTGCTCTTAAATGACAAGTGAGTGTTTACCCTAACCCTCTCTGTGAGCATTAACCCTCACCCTAACCCTCTCTGTGAGCATTAACCCTCACGTCTCTGTGAGCATTAACCCTCACCTCTCTGTGAGCATTAACCCTCACCTCTCTGTGAGCATTAACCCTCACCCTAACCCTCTCTGTGAGCATTAACCCTCACCCTAACCCTCTCTGTGAACATTAACCCTCACCTCTCTGTGAGCATTAACCCTCACCTCTCTGTGAGCATTAACCCTCACCCCCTAGGCTGGTACAACCGCCTCTCCAACCACTACACCCTCTAATGACATGTGTTAACCCTCTCACCCTCACGCCTCTCACCCGCTCACCCTCTAGGCTGGTACAACCGCCTGTACATCCACTTCACCCTCTAATGACATGTGTTAACCCTCTCATCCCTCTCACCCTCTAGGCTGGTACAACCGCCTCTACATCCACTTCACCCTCTCATGACATGTGTTAACCCTCTCATCCTCTCACCCTCTCACCCTCTAGGCTGGTACAACCGCCTCTACATCCACTTCACCCTGCGGCGCCACATCTTCTTCTTCCTGCTGCAGACCTACTTCCCTGCCACCCTGATGGTGATGCTCTCCTGGGTGTCCTTCTGGATCGACCGCCGCGCCGTGCCCGCCAGGGTCCCGCTAGGTAGGACCGCCCCCTCAGGGTCCCGCTAGGTAACATGGTTCCTCCCCGACCACCCGCCCGACTCCTGTTAGGTAGGGTGGGGTTCCCTTCTGTCCCCAGGTATCCCCGCGGTGCTCACCATGTGGGGTTCTGTCCCCAGGTATCCCCGCGGTGCTCACCATGTGGGGTTCTGTCCCCAGGTATCCCCGCGGTGCTCACCATGTGGGGTTCTGTCCCCAGGTATCACCACGGTGCTCACCATGTCCACCATCATCACGGGGGTCAACGCCTCCATGCCCAGGGTCTCCTACATCAAGGCGGTGGACATCTACCTGTGGGTCAGCTTCGTCTTTGTCTTCCTGTCCGTCATCGAGTACGCGGCCGTCAACTACCTGTCCACGGTGCAGGAGAGGAAGGAGAGGAAGCTGAGGGAGAGGGTGAGTGTGAGACTGATTCATGTTTTCCTTGGGATGTGTTTCTGGTTCGTCGAGATGAAACGGCGTTCACACCAAGGCCCCGGGGGGTTATTTCCTGTTTCTTCAAACATTCATTGAACTCCTTTTATTGAGGATCCAGGGAGCAGAAGAAAGCCCTCCTTGTTGAGGTGAAGCTCAGTAACTCAGATCATATCCCCTCCATGCGGCCTTTTGGCATGGGGTTCAGTCTCCAGTCTGTGGGCATGGGGTTCAGTCTCCATGCGGTCTGTGGGCATGGGGTTCAGTCTCCATGCGGTCTGTGGGCATGGGGTTCAGTCTCCATGCGCTCTGTGGGCATGGGGTTCAGTCTCCATGCGCTCTGTGGGCATGGGGTTCAGTCTCCATGCGGTCTGTGGGCATGGGGTTCAGTCTCCATGCGGTCTGTGGGCATGGGGTTCAGTCTCCGGTCTGTGGGCATGGGGTTCAGTCTCCATGCGGTCTGTGGGCATGGGGTTCAGTCTCCGGTCTGTGGGCATGGGGTTCAGTCTCCGGTCTGTGGGCATGGGGTTCAGTCTCCATGCGGTCTGTGGGCATGGGGTTCAGTCTCCATGCGGTCTGTGGGCATGGGGTTCAGTCTCCGGTCTGTGGGCATGTGCTCTAGCTTCCATATTGTCTGTGGGCATGGGGCCCAGCCTCCATCCTAACTCAAGGCTCTATAATGTTCTTGGAAGAAGTCGTGTTTGGATGGGATTCAGGAGGCGGCAGATGTCAGTTATTTAGCAGAATAACATCCCTGAGGCGATGTCATTGGATGACAGCCAGATGGCGTTCTGAAGATTCAGATCCAAATGCACGCTGAAGCTCAGCTGCTATGAGTTCTCAGTTCTAGAGGCCCCTGGTTAGTGGCCCCATGTTCTAGAGGCCCCTGGTTAGTGGCCCCGTGTTCTAGAGGCTCCTGGTTAGTGGCCCCGTGTTCTAGAGGCTCCTGGTTAGTGGCCCCGTGTTCTAGAGGCTCCTGGTTAGTGGCCCCGTGTTCTAGAGGCCCCTGGTTAGTGGCCCCGTGTTCTAGAGGTTCCTGGTTAGTGGCCCCGTGTTCTAGAGGGTCCTGGTTAGTGGCCCCGTGTTCTAGAAGCCCCTAGTCAGTGGTCCGTATGAACCCTCCTCCTCCACATCATGACGTGTGTCCTCTGAGTCCTACAGAAGGGTCAATGCCCCCGGCATTCATTTCTGTGCGGATGACTCCCTGCTAACACGATGTTCCAACTCACTCAAATGACTTCACATGGAAACCCCACATGGCTCCTCATGTCTGCATCATTTTAGGGAATAATTAATTTAATCATAAGGATCACAAATATTGTAGCTTACGTTCTACCAAATCTCTCACATATTTATGTAGCACTTACCACTCAGGAATAGAAAAACCCTAACCCCTCAAAGAATCATCTGTGGGCAAGCGTTCAATAATACAATCCCAAATTAGCAACTGCTAAATGATTCATCCTACAGTACGATAAACCTCAGTAGAGGTAATAACAAGTACGTGTTTAACCTCAGTAGACTCAGGTGTTAACGAGTGTGTGATTAACCTCAGTAGACTCAGGTGTTAATGAGTGTGTGATTAACCTCAGTAGACTCAGGTGTTAATGAGTGTGTGCCCCCCCTCCCCCCCCCCCCCCCCCCAGCTGCCCTGTACCTGTGAGATCGGCCAGCCCGACGACATGGCCGTGGACCCCCAGATCTCGGGCTATCGGCACCATGGACTTCAACATGACCGGGAACTACGGCATGCCGGAGAACGGGGGGCGCCCAGACAGGGTCCTGGCCCAGGTGGCCCTGAACCCACAGGCCCGACCCAGAGCCAACGTCAACATCTGGATCGACACGCACGCCATTGACAAGTACTCCCGCGTCCTCTTCCCTGGCGCCTACGTGCTCTTCAACATCATCTACTGGTCCATCTACTCGTAGCCATGGACACTGGAGCCTATGAGTGTGTGTGTGTGTGTGGTGACCGGGACATGGAGAAGGACTCTGAGCTGCAGGATGGTAGTTTGACAGGGAGAGGGTCTAGTTTGGCAGAGAGAGGGTCTAGTTTGACCGGGAGAGGGTCTTACTGTTGACTCTGGACTGCAGGGCAGTGGGAGAGGGTCTACATGTTGAGAGCCAGAGAAACAGCCGACCGGGCCGGGCAATGGTTTGGTTTGGTCGCTGACTCGTGCTTCATAATTATGAGTGTGAGGCTAAATTAAAGGGGTGCTGTGGTTCACATTCCACCTCCAACGTTCACTGACCAGATGTAGGCGTCTGTAGGCTTTGTTGCTGTCCTTAATCATAGTGTTGCATACGGATGTAGAACAATCAACAGCTTGTGGTTTCCCAATGTAAAGAACGTCAGCTCTCGACCCTTCAACGGAATAAGAAGGACCTTGAACTGAAATGTTCATCATGTAAAATATTCCCATCATATTTGGTCTGATTCAATACCTTTTAAATATAGAGAATAGACCAATTGCTAAAGCCAATGAGATCTAGAAGGACCACCTCTGGGAGCCTGGCTCTTTAAAGGATCACTGATTTAGTTTGAACCTGGCATGTTCCAGAAAGCCCTACAAACCATCTCAGGACATACTGTGCTGTTGGACGAACATCTCTGAATACCTGAATGTTCCGAATGTGGACACAAATATGGACACCTGTGTCTTGGTGAACTCGCCCAGTGATGTTCAGAGGATGTTTTGGCGCAGTGATGCTCAGCCCCTGGTCCACCAAGATTCAGGATGAGGAACGCAGCATTGATACCTCCAGCAGACATGTTGTCCACTCAAATGCCAATTTAAAAATATATAGATAGATGACAATATCCTCATCAGCTTTTCATGATCTTGATTAAGTCATATTTAAAAAATATATTTTATATTTTGTTTTAAAGTACTGTAGTTTAATGGTGTGTGTGTTCTGATTTTCTGTCAATGTGAATATGTTTTTCTACAACTGAAGCTGTTAAGGTGAGGATGAGATTTGTCGTAAAGTTCAGCTGATTTTAGGATTATTCAAAAGGCATTTAACTGCATGCTCTGGTTGATGCCTGGAAGCTAGCCCTTATGTCTGCCAACTTCCAAGACCACGTCAACAACCAAATAATATATTAAATCACGCAACTCAACTTATTTCATGTGAAGATTTTTAATAAATTATGTTTTATGAGATACGATTATGTGCTACCCGACTCTTCCTTCAATTTTAAAAGCGTACCACAAAAAAGGTCCTTCATGTATTTCCCTGTCAAATACAATGAAGACAAAGTCATCCTCCAGTCAGCTCCTACTCAGCTGCGGAAGAGACTTTTTGTGGGGTTGAATGACAACATAATCCCTAACATCCCTCAACGTTCAGTAGCCAACACATATCAGAAACGTACGAGTCCCAGCTCACGTCAGCCTCCTGTGGCGCTCCTCCCAGCTGAAGGGGTGCTGTGAGCAGCAGAGGAGGAGCAGAGACCATCAGCAGCTGTCTTGCCCTGGCCCGCGGTCCTCAGTACAGCTGTCCTGTCTCAGCCCCTGGAGAGACATCCAGATAAACAACAACAACAACACGTCTACAAACAACCAATAAAGGATATTCAGTGCTTAATAAATGAGCTGGACCCAAATGGGAATCCGAAAAGGTTTTCCTTGCAGTGGTACTGATCCGAACAGAAGTGAGTTAGCTTGGATGTGATCTGCGGCTACGGTCCTCTGAGTGGGGGGGACTGTCAGAGGGGAGGGCCCTTACCGTCTGTGTCTGTGGAGCCAGTGAGGTTGAGTACAGAATAGGAGACCAGTCCAGAATAGACTATTATTATAGATCAGAGAATAGATCAGCATATTCCGTCTCTTTACGCCGAACTATTAGAGCTCAGTATGTTACAGTATGTAAAGATGGAGGTGTTTGCCTCCACACCTTTAATAGGTCCATGCTCCACCCCCCCCCCCCCCCCCCCCTCCTCCTCAGCAGGTGTTCCCAGAACCGTCATCTCAGATCAATAGCAATGTATTATGTAATGGTGCTGTTTCATAATCTACCCTGATGATGGGTTAGGAATGTGAACTACTATTTAATCATTCATCTGACCACTTTGCAATCCAAGACAAATTACAACGAGAGCTTTGAGAGGTATTTTATTATTATTATTATACCTTTCAAAGGATGCCAACAGGTTATGGACTTCAACACTAGAAACCTTTCAGCTGCGTCTCGAACACCCTTACCGAGAGACAACTTATTTTACTCTTAATAAAGATAATTTATGAACTCCTTTTGACTAAATGTTCCAGCATCCATACCTTCATGAGAACAGGTGAGAACGGGTGAAAAACGGGTGAGAACGGGTGAGAACGGGTGAGAACGGGTGAGAACGGGTGAGAACGGGTGAGAACGGGTGAGAACGGGTGAGAACAGGTGAGTCCGTTCGTTTGGAATTTCAAATCAGATGCGGCTGCAGCGCGCACAGGCACGCCCCCAACGCCAGGGAGCTCATCACGCTCGCACAAAAATCCCCTATTCAGAACACTGTACCCTAACACTAGCCTTCACGACCCTCTAATCGTGACCTTTATTCTCGGGAACAACCCCACCACGGTCTAGTTGGAAAGTTCCGTGTTCAATGTAAGAATGTTGGACGTGGACGTGACGCCATCCATCCTTAATCTCTTAGTTTTCCATGGTCGGAATATTAGGTGGAGAGCGTGTATTTAGACAGTTGACCTAAATGAGTGACTTGAATCAGAAAATAGGTTTTACATTCAACTGCCTTTAATTTTCTTTTTGCAAACGATTAAAAAAATTGCAGATAATAGATCCAAGTTCCACCATGATTGGACAACTTCAGCCGTCTGTCTTCCAGAGATGTCTTTCACGATCCCAGAGCGCCCCCTACTGTCAGGATGCCAACGGCTACACATGCACGTGTTGTTAATATGCGTTAATAACGTTAATATATGTGTCATAATATAACTGTTAATGCTTCATAGCTACAAGAAAAACTAATCACTGGCAGTGTGATAAGTGCACCTGTGAGGTGACTGGCAGATGATTGGATAACAACCGTTTGTGTTGAGGCAGATACGGAGGGGCAACACCATGTCAGAGCTCAGGGGCCTCACCATGTCAGAGCTCAGGGACCCCACCATGTCAGAGCTCAGGGGCCTCACCATGTCAGAGCTCAGGGGCCTCACCATGTCAGAGCTCAGGGGCCGAGGAGGAACCTCTGCAGTAGACCACAGGCATTAGAGTTCATGGATTATGAGGAACACGGTGGCACACCAACGCTTTCAGTTCACTTTCTGACATGAAATAAACTCAATTGTACATCACTTACTCACTTGTTTACGCTCATTCAAACCCCATGTTGTTTCCCATAGACATTTGACCGATGGAACCAGGAGCCTCGGAGGTGGGGCTTAACCTTCAGAGGTCTTTGTCAGAGCTCAGGGGCCCCACCGTGTCAGAGCTCAGCGGCCTCACCATGTCAGAGCTCAGGGGCTGAGGAGGAACCTCTGCAGTAGACCACAGGCATTAGAGTTCATGGAATATGAGGAACACAACGCTTTCAGTTGGGTTTCAGTTCGCTTTCAGATATGAAACAAACAAAATTGTACATGACCCAGACAAAGCTTTGTGTGTGTGTGTGGGTGTGTGTGTGTGTGTGTGTGTGTGTGTGTGTGTGTGTGTGTGTGTGTGTGTGTGTGTGTGTGTGTGTGTGTGTGTGTGTGTGTGTGTGTGTGTGTGTGTGTGTGTGTGTGTGTGTGTGTGTGTGTGTGTGTGTGTGTGTGTGTGTGTGTGTGTGTGTGTTAGACAAAAATGTTTTCCAGGTAAAGTTTTCCAGTGAAGTCCATGGTGCCGTAGCCCGAGATCTGGGGGTCCACGGCCATGTCGTCGGGCTGGCCGAGTTCTCTAATTGAAATGCAACCAGGCCTCACATTAATATAATTGATGAGGAACAACAGGAAAAGAACAATATAAATTTACTTCCATTCTGGAAGTAGGATGCTGTTTTTTTGGCTTTACAAGAACAAGGGCAAAACAACTTGCCAAATACTGCTCAATAGCCTCCATTATTAGAAGAGGCCACATTTGTAAGAGGAGATGTTGTGTTCATCCATAAGCTGCTGTTTGACCTGCCGTCAGACCCACAATGCTGGATCATGCCTCAGCAATGTTTTGTATCTGTGACATTTATGTCCTTATCTACATTTATTGTGTATTGTGGACATAAATAAAGAAGTTAAAATGTGTGTGTGTGTGAGCGCACATGCGTTTGTGAGTGTGTTTTGTATGTGTGTGAGCGCGTGCATGTGTGTGTGTGCATGTGTTGATTGAGATGAATTAAACAACAGAATAATGGCTATCCAGACGGGCATCCCGATGGTGCGTTGGAGTGTTAATTGTTTTTATTCTAACCCTAAACCTATTTATTAACTGGGGGGTCCATACTCCCCCCTCAAGGGGGTCCCTCGTCCCGTCAGAGGGTGACGGCTCCCTGTCCTGACATGTGCTGTCAGTCTTATTGGCAGCCCGCCGGGGCCACTCAACCCCCCATGGTGTCAATCAAGAGCCGGGGGGGGGGGGGGGGGTGACTCGTGTCTGTCTTGGCGAGGGGACATGTGCTTAGCTTCACACGTTCCACAATGTGCCCTCCCTCCTGGTCCGTGCTGAGGGTTCACTGGGTTCACCCCTACATACTGGGGTCACCCCCTACACACTAGGTTCACCCTACATACTGGTTTCACCCCTTACACACTGGGTTCACCCTACACACTGGGTTCACCCCCTACATACTGGGTTCACCCTAAATACTAGGTTCACCCCCTAAATACTGGGTTCACCCTACACACTGGGTTCACCCTACACACTGGGTTCACTCCTACATATACTGGGTTCACCCTACATACTGGGTTCACCCTACACACTGGGTTCACCCTACACACTGGGTTCACCCTCCAGGGTCTGGGTTCCCCCTACATACTGGGTTCAATCCCAGGCGGGGAATCGGGGTGTCAGCAGTCAAATATTTATACTTCAAATAAGAGTAACGGTTCTGCTCTGTCAGTAATGTTCTGCACTCTCTCTATCCCCCAACATATTGATGTCCATGCGTGGGCCTGTGTGTGTGTGTGTGTGTGTGTGTGTGTGTGTGTGTGTGTGTGTGTGTGTGTGTGTGTGTGTGTGTGTGTGTGTGTGTGTGTGTGTGTGTGTGTGTGTGTGTGTGTGTGTGTGTGTGTGTGTGTGTGTGTGTGTGTGTGTCCATGCAGTGTCTGTGTGTGTGTGTGTGTGTGTGTCCATGCACGTGCCTGCGTGTGTGTGTGTGTGTGTGTCCATGCACGGGCCTGTGTGTGTGTGTGTGTGTGTGCCATGCACGGGCCTGCGTGTGTGTGTGTGTGTGTGTGTGTGTGTGTGTGTGTGTGTGTGTGTGTGTGTGTGTGTGTGTGTGTGTGTGTGTGTGTGTGTGTGTGTGTGTCCATGCACGGGCCTGCGCCCGTGTGTGTGTGTGTGTGTGTGAGTGCGTGTGTGTGTGTGTGTGTATGTGTGTGCGTGCGTATGTGTGTGTGTGTGCATGTGTGTGTGTGTGCTGTGTGTGCGTGCGTATGTGCGTGTGTGCATGTGTGTGTCTGTGTGCGGGCCTGCGATTGTGTGTCGTCACAGCTCTCACCTGTCACTCATGTGTCGCTGTGTGTCGTCACAGCTCTCACCTGTCACTCATGTGTCGCTGTGCGTCAAAGCTGACACAGGCTTGTCACCGGGGTCCGTGTCTGAGCAGCACCAACACTCAGAGAGCCTCTCCTGCTCACTCACTAGACGATGTAATGAGGAGCCGCGGGGTGGGGAGGGGGTCTCGATGCACGAGGCCTCCAGGCGGACTGCAGACGACGGGGTTTGGACCTAGAACCCTCCTGCCCCTCCTTGTGTGAGAGGTGCAGATGGCAGCAGAGTCTTCTGGGCCGTGTCTCTGTGGTCAGCAGGGAAAGGCTTCTGTCGGCCCACGACATCAGATCTGCCAGAGGAAGCGGTTGGAAGGGGGGTTGGATTAGACGGCGGACCCCCAGACCTCATGGGGGGAGCCCTGAGAAGGAGCTTCTGAGGTCAAGTCTAAAATCAAATGGTGACATTGGTAACACTTTGGTAACAAAGAGAGCTGTGACATTCCCATGTCACACTGGATTATACAACAAATGCACTAAATTTAAGATTAGGCATTTCATTAAAAATGATGGACTACATCGATATGTTTGTAAGGGCTAAACTAAAGCAGCGTGGCTGAGCCAGGGTCTGTTCAAGGAACTCCAAATAGATTACTTTGTATCTTATTAAATGACCAACTATTACATTATCCTATATTACATTATAACCAACAAAATAACATGGATCATATGCAGCCAATATATTTACACAGACACAAACAATAATGATTGGATGAATCCTCTTTCATGGTTCATGTCTGCCTCATGTTTGAGCTCAGTAGGATGTCTCTCACCGTCTCTATCTGATTTGTTCTGTCTTTTGATCTCTGGTCCATAGATCTTTTTCTAGTCGCACCCCCAGACTCTCTCTCTCTCTCTCTCTCTCTCTCTCTCTCTCTCTCTCTCTCTCTCTCTCTCTCTCTCTCTCTCTCTCTCTCTCTCTCTCTCTCTCTCTCTCTCTCCTCTCTCTCTCTCTCTCTCTCTCTCTCTCTCTCCCTCTCTCTCTCTCTCTCTCTCTCTCTCTCTCCCTCTCTCTCTCTCTCTCTCTCTCTCTCTCTCTCTCTCTCTCTCTCTCTCTCTCTCTCTCTCTCTCTCTCTCTCTCTCTCTCTCTCCCTCTCTCTCCAACCTCCCCCCCTGCTCTCTGGTGGTAGCAGCAGATCAAGGAGAATCCTGAGTGTTAATTGGACGATCTCCCCTGGGGGGGGGGGGGGGTGTGGGCATGGCCTCTGTCCTCCGTATTTATGGAATACTGGGATTGCCAGTACTCTCTCTCACATTTTCATTCTGCATGTGTTGTTCTTCGTCTATTTAAGCTCGATTTCAGCTTCCAGGTCCGTCTCTGAGAGAGTGACGTGCTTAGAGAAGGTTATTTCCAGTATGAGGCCATCTGACACCTCATGACACCCTCCATGTCCATCATGACCCCCCTATCACATGCTGGCTCTGGGCCAGCTGAGCTCTCTGTGGTCTGATTGAGGCTTCATATATACAGAGGAATAGCGCTGGAATCTCCCTCATGTACTCACAACACCAGGGCTTAGGGCTGAAGTCTCCCTCATGTACTCACAACACCAGGGCTAAGGGCTGAAGTCTCCCTCATGTACTCACAACACCAGGGCTTAGGGCTGAAGTCTCATGTACTCACAACACCAGGGCTTAGGGCTGAAGTCTCCCTCATGTACTCACAACACCAGGGCTAAGGGCTGAAGTCTCCCTCATGTACTCACAACACCGGGGCTTAGGGCTGAAGTCTCCCTCATGTACTCACAACACCAGGGCTAAGGGCTGAAGTCTCCCTCATGTACTCACAACACCAGGGATAAGGGCTGAAGTCTCCCTCATGTACTCACAACACCAGGGCTTAGGGCTGAAGTCTTCCTCATGTACTCACAACACCAGGGCTTAGGGCTGAAGTCTCCCTCATGTTGTCACAACACCAGGGCTAAGGGCTGAAGTCTCATGTACTCACAACACCAGGGCTTAGGGCTGAAGTCTCCCTCATGTACTCACAACACCAGGGCTATGGGCATTATAAAACAATGAAATTGATATCAAGACAAATATGGTGATGTGATTGTGGGTGGACAATGTATTACGACTGTAATCCAGTGTATATACTGTATAACTCTACACGTTGTATTTTAGCTGCTGTAATAACTTATTACAAATACAACAACTGTGATAAGGGGGTTGAATCTTGAATTATCACAGTATTTTGTTAAATAATTAATGATTGTATGTTTCTATGTCGGGTGGACATGATATTGCGGTTAAAAACTCCACTAAAGACGTTGGAAGGGTTGACCTCCCTGCTAATAACGGGGAATCCTTTGATATTACAATCCTGCCATCAAATAATGCAATTGCTATTCTGTTAGAAACCAATCAACGAATAAACCAATAGCATCACAGGGTTCAGATGAAAGGCGAAACGTTGCAAAAAGGATTTAAAGTGCATTCAGACCATCATGTGATTGGCAGATGATAACGACTACAGCCTGCACCTGTGAGGCCTGGCTGAAAGCTCATCCATCACGAGAGAAAAGAGACACAAACCACAGACCTCTCTCCCATGCTCTCTCTCACTCTCTCTCTCTCTCTCTCTACTTCTCTTTCACGTTCTCTTTTTTATTCTCTCTCCCACCCCTTTTTCTTTCTCCCCCTTCCTTCCTCTACATAGCCTTCTATGCAACCCACGTACACACACATCACAGATACACATGAACACACACACACACACACACACACACACACACACACACACACACACACACACACACACACACACACACACACACACACAACACACACACACACACACACACACACACACAACACACACACACACACACACACACACACACACACACACACACACACACACAAACACACACACAACGACTCACATACACACACTTCTTAAAATAATTTGCTACAAATTTCAACATGACTGAGCACTGTTTAAAACCTTTGACGAAGTGCATGGTGTTCAATTGTAATTGAGGCTAAGCGAGCAGAAACACACATTGCTGATTTGACGGTAGCCACACCCTAACCCTAAGAACAGCTGTCCTGCTTGACAGAGCGATTCATCAGTCTCAACTTAACAATGAACTCTGGAGACCTGACTCCAGCCGCCGTGCACTTTGACCCCCCCAAAGGACACATAGTCGAGCAAGACTGATGGGGTCCTCCGACCTCGGGTGAATCTTACACGCATTCTGTGTGATTAAAGCTTGCATTTCACCCGAGCTCTGTGGACGTCTCTCAGTCTGTTTATGTCCTGAAATGCATCATCTAGAGTCTGCCATCTTGGGAAGGTACAGCGGTCAATGTAACAAATGAGACAATAAGACAAACCAGTGTCAAACCAATGATTCTACCCACAGAACGATGGCTTATTCATGTCAACACAGCCTCCGCATCATACACAACCACAGCTGAAGACAGGAGGACTCCCTTATCAATAAACCGATCAATTATCCTCGGCCTCAGAAAGCTGTAATGAAGTAGAGTAAAGTGTACCACACCATGTGAATAGAAATCCAAACATGAAGTGTCATGAATAATAAATAGCTCTTTGTGAGCCTATTGGAAGGGATCTTTCAAACAGCAGACTGCAGATTATCTGATGTGCCTGAGTGCTTTGGCCAATGGCTTTCAACACCCTGACGAGCTGACGAAGCCTGACCCCAGAGAAGACGTGTAGACGTTCTTCGCGTAAATACCTACATCACAATGCAGCCACTCTGAAAGTCTGCCTCAGCAGCGGATGAGTGTGTGCGTGACGTGTATGTACGTTTGTGTGGGTGTGCACATGTGAGTGTGTGTTTTTTTGGCCAGGAGCGTTATCATGACCATGTTTGGCTTGGTTCCTTGTTCTAAAACAGAACACATTTGGGTGGAGACCGGAGGCCGACTACCCTCGGCCAATCAGGGTTGGTCATGCCAGCAAGGGCGGGGCATCGCCAGAGGGTTAGATATCACAACCTCTTCGTCCCTTCTGGGTTTATACTGTTGGGTTTAAGTTAAAAATGGTTGTTTTGGTATTCTGGTGATGATCATCGAGACACGTCAGGTGACCCCTGACCTTCTGATGCCGGCCCACATGCTCCCTGATTGGCTGATGGGAGAAGGGGGCAGGCGGTGCAGAGGATGAAGAGTGTCTGAGGAAGGACTGCAGATGTCTTCGGAGCAGTAACGTTACACCAACACTTGGAGCAGCACATTAGGTCTGTTTTGAGGCTTTGTTGTGTTTCTTCTTATGGATCTTCTTAATAAATTATTCAAAATCTTGACTCATCTGCTTTTAGCTTTTGCCCTGCATCACTTCAGCACTTCTAACATTCTCAAACTCTCTCTCTCTCTCTCTCTCTCTCTCTCTCTCTCTCTCTCTCTCTCTCTCTCTCTCTCTCTCTCTCTCTCTTCTCTCTCTCTCTCTCTCTCTCTCTCTCTCTCTCTCTCTCTCTCTCTCTCTCTCTCTCTCTCTCTCTCTCTCTCTCTCTCTCTCTCTCTCTCTCTCTCTCTCTCTCTCCACTTCCTCTGAGCCCTGCTCTCTCGCACCATTAAGTCTTTTTCCTGCCCCCCCGCCCCCTGATTACTGTGTTCCCGTGGCGATAGCGGAGCTCTTTCAGAGGAGGAGAAGCATCTCTCCACCCGACCCACTCGGGCATGATGGGGGATTCCGCCCATGACCGGACATGTGCTTATCAGCACCCTGCACAGCTCCGTGCAGCTATATTGTAAAAGAAAAGCATGATTCCTTTCCGCAGTGAACTGAATGGTAGAATGCATGGATTTATGTTTTAAAGTAATAATGAGGTAGTGATGTCATCGGGACTCTGCTGTGGTTAAATCAATACACAGAATAGTGCACCTCCAGCTGAAACATCGCCATGACGGATTCTATGTTTCTATTTGGACAAAGTGACACAGTGGGCAGATGGGATTATGTGTACGAAACAAGCAAACTCTTTCTGAACAACAAACACACGGTCCTACTTTCAGGATGGAGAAATCAGTCCTCCGGCTCCAGGTTAGAGACATCAGACCTCCAGGAGACATCAGATTTCCAGGCTGGAGACATCAGACCTCCAGGAGACATTAGACCTCCAGGAGACATTAGACCTCCAGGAGACATCAGACCTCCAGGAGACATCAGACCTCCAGGAGACATCCAACCTTCTGGAGACATCAGACCTCCAGGAGACATCAGAGCTCCAGGAGACAGGAGACATCAGACCTCCAGGAGACATCAGACCTTCTGGAGACATCAGACCTCCAGGAAACATCAGACCTCCAGGCTAGAGACATCAGACCTCCAGGAGACATCAGACCTCCAGGAAACATCAGACCTTCTGGAGAATTCAGACCCAGAGACATCAGACCTCCAGGAGACATCAGACCTCCAGGAGACATCAGACCTCCAGGAGACAGGAGACATCAAACCTCCAGGAGACATCAGACCTCCAGGAAACATCAGACCTCCAGGAGACATCAGACCTCCAGGAGACAGGAGACATCAAACCTCCAGGAGACATCAGACCTCCAGGAGACATCAGACCTCCAGGAGACAGGAGACATCAAACCTCCAGGAGACATCAGACCTCCAGGAGACATCAGACCTCCAGGAGACATCAGAGCTCCAGGAGACAGGAGACCTCAGACCTCCAGGAGACATCAGACCTCCAGGAGACAGGAGACATCAGACCTCCAGGAGAATTCCAGGCATCCAGACCATCTGGACATTCAATCCGTCCTGTGGGTGAATTTCATTGAGAGAAATACCAAATAAAATAATAATAGCAATAAAGGGAATAAAATACAATAGTAATGGACCGTTTGTTGTGTTTCTGCGTGAGTGATTGTATGTCAGGATGCTCATTTACATATAATGGTACTTAGTGACTGTAAAAAGATCATCCGGGTTGAGTCGGAGTGCATTGGGATTAGTCGTCCTGATACAACAATAAGATTAATATTGGATTTTCAGGAAAAGGAATAATTATTAAAAACAACAATCGTGTTAATTGCAGTATGAGAAACAACTTGCATTAAGAAAATGTTCTTGATGCATTGGGCGTCTTTGGCTAAACTTTATGGTTTATCTTCTCAGACAGCTTTTTCCCTTGTGTCACTCCCATTCCCGTGTGGATGTGAAGCCGCAGCATGGGATGCAGTGGGTGCTGATGATAGCAGGGGGTGCTGATGACAGCATTGGGTGGATGATAAGAGGGTGTAGCCGACTGGAGCACCTCCAACCACGTGACCAAGCGCACAAAGCAACGCAGGTCGATCTTGTAGAAGCGCTTTGTGAACAGCGGCGATGCCCCAGTGTCTGACGCACTCTGATGCACTTCACTCAGCGGGGAAGTTTCAGCCGGCGTTCGCTACCGTGGAATGACTCGGTAGCTCTTGTTGTCTTTGGTTAAGTGTATTTTGGATCATGGTTCGAGCATTCTGTGTTGAAACATTAAAGGTAAGATTACAGCTTTCTATTCATTCTTAACTGTATGTTTTTCTATTTTGTGTTTCATTCGCAAAAAGCAAGTATTTATTTCTGTTATTATGGAAGGAGACGTTCTGGATGACGTTTCTCTTTCGCAATATTTTTGCTGCGTGGACTTTCGTTTTTACTTATTAATGTCGGTTTAATGGGCTTAAATGCTAATTTAAACCCATTTATCGAAATATTAATATGATATTATTATGCATTGTAAGCATGGTAATATAATAAAAATTATTATTATTATTAAAAAACTGACCTAATTTTAGGCTTGCTCCCTCTCGGCACACAATAATTCAATAATAATAAAAAACCTAATCCTCACTGACCTCTTAAATTAATAAGAAGCGTCCATGCTGGTCTCGAGCTTTGCTGACCCACATAGGCGACTTAATTTGACCCCCCCCCCCCCCCACCCAGGATGCGATCATCAACTGTCCACTTTCCCACCATTGTGTCTGGGCTGCATCTGTTGTGGGTCAGCTGGCTGATGGAGTGATACCAGTGATATTACGCAGTAACCAATTATTCCATCCCTTTATTTGTATATATACATTTTTCCTTAATTGATTGGTATATGTTCATGTGTTGCTATCTAAACCTATTTAATCTCCATAGATACTGTTTGTTTGGGCGCTGTGAGTCAGCCATGATGTCGGCCCTGGGGGGCATCACCATGGCAACAGGTCTGCTGTACCTTGGCTCCAACGACGCCATCTACGACGACCCGTCCGCCTTCTCCGGCCTCATGAAGGCGGGCTTCGTACCGGACAAGCCACGCTTCCCCGGCGGAGCCAAGGAGCTGGGCCTCGCCACCCCGTTCCCGGAGACCAGCCTCTCCGACCTCCTCTCCTCCGCCAACGGGACGGTGGTGAGGAGCGCGGCCGGCGTGCCGTGCGGGGGGAGCTCCGCGGACCACATGGAGTGCTTCATGATCCTGACGCCCGGCCAGCAGCTCACCATCGCCGTGCTGGCCCTCACGCTGGGCAGCTTCACGGTGCTGGAGAACGCGGCGGTGCTGGGGGTCATCCTGCTGACCCGGACGCTGCGCCGCCGCCCCTCCTACCTCTTCATCGGCAGCCTGGCCGCCGCTGACCTGCTGGGCAGCGTCATCTTCGTCTACAGCTTCCTGGACTTCCATGTGCTGCACAGGAAGGACACGCCACCCGTCTTCCTCTTCAAGCTGGCCGGCGTGATCACCTCCTTCTCGGCGTCGGTGGGCAGCCTCTTCCTCACGGCCATCGACCGCTACGTCTCCGTCCAGCGGCCGGTCGCCTACAAGCGCATCGTGACGCGGCCCCGGGCCGTGGCCGCCTTCACCGCCATGTGGCTGGGCGCCGCCGCCTTCTCCCTGCTCCCACTGCTGGGGTGGAACTGCAGGAGTCTGGCCTCGGCCTGCTCCGAGCTCTTCCCGCTCATGGACCGGCGCTACCTGATGCTGTGGATCGGCGTGACGGGCGCCCTGGTGCTGTTCATCGTCTACGCCTACGTGTTCATCCTGTGGAGGGCCCACCGCCACGCGCTGCGCATGATGAGCCGCGGCACCCAGCGGAGCGTGGTGGTGTACGCCGCCGACGGCAACAGGGTGCAGACGGGGCGGCCCGAGCAGGCCCGCGTGGACCTGCGCCTGGCCAAGACCCTGGCCCTGATCCTGGTGGTGCTGCTGCTCTGCTGGGGGCCCGTGCTCGCCATCATGATCTACGAGCTTTTCTGGAAGGTGAGCGACGCGCTGAAGGCGGCGTTCGCCTTCTGCTGCATCCTGTGTCTGCTCAACTCCACCGTCAACCCCGTCATCTACGCCCTGCGCAGCAAAGACCTGCGCCGTGCATTCCTTCACCTCCTGAGGGCCCGCCCCTCCTCCGACGGTGGGGGCTGCTGTGGCCTAAGGGCCCCTGTGGGGGGGCCCCCCGGAAGGGAACCAGGAGAGGAGGAGCAGAGGGGCCCGGGTCACTATGTCAGGGGGGACAGAGACTTCGGGGGCAGAGCTTGTATGAAGGAGGGGGTCCTTCATGTGGAGAGAGGAAACGTGATGATGCAGGATGATTGTGACCCGGACACTTGCCAAACGGATCAATAGACCCTTAACAGGCTTCGTCTTTGTTATCATTTTACTGTTCTTTTTTGTATTGATACTTTGATATCATGCCAGGGAAAACTGTTATGTCTGGTTTCTTGACTTGAACCCCAGTCCGTGAAAATTACATTGTGAGGGTCATAGAAAGTTGAAAAATTAAACATTTGTAAATTTGGGTCGGAAAAAAGCATTTAAATGGATTTGTAAGGAAATTCAATTATAATGTGATAATCAGTTGTGTTTTAAGTCTGTAGCAGGTTAATCTGGGATTCTTTCAGAGGATGATATGAAGAACAACTCATCACCTTGCCCTGAAAGTTCTTATCTATTTATGTTTTATTTATATTGCGCTTTTTTTGTACAACTGTATTCTTGTAAGAAAATAAATGGTGCAATACTATTGTGTTTTCCTCTAGACTCTGATGACGTTTACATCAGATGGTTGTTCCTGTTTGTCCCTCATTCAAACCCTGAACCTAAACACCTAAACCTAACCCTGAACCCAAACCCTAAGCCGAATCCCTTAAACATCACCCTAAAGCCAAACCCTTTACCTTGAACCCAAACCCTAAAGCCAAACACTTAAACCTAACCCTAAAGCCCAACCCATTTAAACCTAACCCTAACCCTGAAGCCAGACCCTTAAACCTAACTCAAACCCTAAATCCACACCCTTAAACCTAACCCTAAAGCCCAACCCATTTAAACCTAACCCTAAAACTAAAGCCAAACCCCTAAACCTAACCCAAACCCTAAAGCCAAACCCTTAACTTAAACCCATGAGGTCAAACCACAACACTAAAGCCAAAGCCTAAACCTGAACCCAAACCCTAAAGCCAAACCCTTAAACCTAACCCTTAAACCTAATCCTCAAATGTATTAATGGAAAATATATGTTCCGTTTTAAGTCAGAAACTTTTGTAGATCAAAGGATTTTCTTCCATGTTTTTTCAATTTTTGTACATATTATAAACAAAACAAACCGCAGATACGATTGTCGATCGATCCAGAACAATTCGTTTCTAACTGAACGATAATGATAATGAGACTAAGACTAAATTAACTCCTGGTTTCCAGTTGTTCACTATGCCATCGTCTGGACACGAGATGAACTGAACTCCATAAAGCCTGGCTCAAAATGAGTATTTTCTGGAATAAAGTATAGAAACGATAATAAACCACTAATCACGATCAGTAGTAACTTATTCTATGGGGAAAGTCGACATGAAGTCGGGCACAGAGCCTCATCGACCCGGCATCGTTTGTAGTTCATTGGCGGCTATCACTATAGTTGAACAACGATACCCACAATGCCAAGTGCGCACTGCGCATGCTCCCTTCGCACCCACACGTCGTCGTCAACAAGAGAAGCCGACCTGAGTTCAGTGCTAGCTCTCTATCTACCGCTAGCTCGCTATCCACCGCTAGCTCCGCATTACATCCTCCAAGCAGAGGAACTAAACTCGTCTAAAGACTAACTTTCCCTCGACAACTTGGTTTGAATCCACACCCAGCGGGTCGAGTTGGAAAGCGATCATTTCATCCAGAAGGTGAGCAAGCGTTTAAGTGAAGACTTCACATATTAGTCCGATACTTTAGCTCCAATAGTTAGCTTTGTTTTCTTTCGGCTCGGCTACTTGCTAACCTCCGTGGCGTGTTGCTCTTCTGAGATTAACTTCTACCGATCCGTCTTATAATCCCAATAAAAACTTAATTTCGATTAAACTTTAAAACGTTAAATAACGAAAACATAACCCCCGAGCCATCGCGATTGTCCCGGTAACGTCTTCTCCCCAATAGTCTGACCGATGGCGTGCGGCGCCACCCTGAAGAGGAGCCGGGACTTCGACCCCCTGATGAGCCCCGCGTCCCCGAAGAGGAGGAGGTGCGTCCCGGTGTCCCCGTCGCCGAGGAAGTACCTTCGCATGGAGCCCTCGCCGTTTGACGAACCGTCGTCAAGATTTACTGCAGGTGAGGATGTCAGCCACTGTCTCCCTCTCTCGCCCCCTATCTCTGTCTGTCTCTTCCTCTCTCTAAGTCTTAGTCTATTCCTCTCTCTAAGTCTTAGTCTCATTCCTCTCTCTAAGTCTTAGTCTCTTCCTCTCTCTGTCTCAGTCTCTCTCCATCTCACAGTCTCTGTCTCTCTCTCTGTCTCTCCCTCTGCTGTCTCTCTCCCTCTGCTGTCTCGCTCCCTGTCTCAGTTAATCTCCCCCACTTTCACCAGACATCAGAACCAGCATAAATTAGTTGTATAGTGAGAAATATATTTAGGCGTAGTCGACACGCACAGCTTCAATTAAAGCTGTGGTGTTATTTGAGGAGTTCCCTCTTACTGAAGACGCCTCTGAGAGGCGTCTTGTGTTTTCTCCACCAATGGCCCTTTTCATCTCTCCACTTGATTGCAGAGCAAATATTGCATAACATCAAACAGGAGTACAAACGGCTCCAGAAGAGGAAGCATCTGGATTGTTACCAGCAGTCGGAAGGCTCCTTCTCTCTGGACTCCCCGTGTCCGTCCTCTCTCATGTCTGCCCCGCCCAGCCTCCCAGGTCTGAGAACGTTCATCAGACCCTTTAAACTATAGAGGTTGTGGTGGATCAGCACACGGTTCAAATGTGTAATTACATCACGGTTTTGTCTCCTCAGGGTCCTCCTCTGGCAGCGTCTCCCCCTCCAGGAGGGAACAGCCATTATTTACGCTCCGACAGGTCGGCATGATCTGCGAGCGCCTACTCAAAGAGCGGGAGGAGACGGTCAGGGAGGAATATGAGGAGACCATGACCTCCAAGTTGGCAGGTGGGTTTAGAGCAAACAACAATGAGGTGGCATATTGTCCTCTGAGAAGTACATTAATAACGGGCTGTTCTTTTTATCTTAGAACAATACGACACCTTCGTGAAGTTCACACATGACCAATTAATGCGACGATTCGGCGAGCAGCCAGCCAGCTGTGAGTTGATCCTCTGTGTCTCTCTGAAATGCTTCCTGATGCAACCAGTGACTATTAGATCAGTATGTTTATACTATATGGTAGAATGGGTTAGTGCATGCAAATACTTTGTGATCCCAAAAATAGATGTGATGATCCCTCAAATAGATTTGAACCTATCATGTTGCCGTATGACTAGTGGGGTAATATTCACTGCACAATATTACTTGTAAATAGACAACACAAATGGAATCCTTTTCATTTATATTTATCCAGGTTAACGAGAGACCTGTGTTCACATTTTGCCTTCTCTTCCAGATGTGTCCTGAGTTACAATTTCTCGCTGCAAGAAAATATTGTGTTGGAAACCTCTGGCTGGAAGGAAAGACTGAAGAAAAGAGAAGAGGAAATTCAGTTTAGCTAGTTTAAATAAAAACCTTTCTTATTGTGCCATAAATCTGTCTTTGGGCAAAGGTTTATACGATGCCGTCGTCAGTGGTTACCACTCTTGTTGTAAGCAGCTAGGTGCTTCCTGATGTAAATGAACGGACCCTATCTCTACCAGTGGCCTATGTTTCTCTTGCTGTAAGTGTTTTTAAAATTCTTACTTTTATAAAGATTCTCGGCATTCCAGACTTTAATTGTTCATCGTATGATTTCCGAAGGTTGCGTGTAAATATGAAAAGCCAGGAGGTATGCTGGCCAGTCTTTCGACAGTGAAGACGAGAGTGCGATGAAGAGTTTGCTGCCCTCAGTTCATTGTTTTGTACCTGAGCACAAAGTCACAGATTTGACCCTTCTCTCCCCATCACTTTATTTATTTAGACATTTGTTTTACTGGTATTACTTTAAAGCCAATGTACTTAGTGGACAACAAAATCCAAATAAAATGTTTTAAAGCGTAAACACTTTGTTCTCAGACTGTAAATTATTTTGCAATATATGCAATGAGATTGATTAATTTCAGTTCTACATGGATTTATGAAAGGCTGTATTCATTTATTCCAACCTTCAGACTTTAATATGTGAAGGAGTAAATAAACTGAAACAAGACCTTGACTTGAAGGTCTTCTCTATAATATTTACTGGTATACTGCTGCCCTCTGCCAAGTCTCTTGTAAAATATGTTTATTTTTAGGCTTACTAGATAAAAGCTATAAAACAATGAGCAACAAGGAAACCATATTTCATACACAATAAATCAACATTCCAATTTTTTCCTGTCCATTTATTTGAATACAATTTAGTTGTTGATTAGTTAGCAGCCTCCCCAGGTCAGTCGGGCCACATGGTCTGTCTTCTGCTTCGTGGACTTGATGAAACCGAGAAACTGGAGCTCGGACACAGCCTGGATGAATCGAGCACTTCAAAGCCTTTAGGAAAACAAACAGGGCAGGTCTGGCCAAGTCACCATGGTGACCCACTAAAACAATGGAGCCACTTGTTTGACGCAGAAATCAATACTTATTGCGCCGCTGCACGGGTTCTGAGAACTTATAATAATACTACCGTTCAAATGGTTTAAACCAGGCCAATCACAAACAGTTGAACCCAAAATGAGCAGAGGCATGATACTTACTCAGTACATGAATACAGCGTAGGGCTATGCACATAAGTGGACAAAATAATTTGGAAAGGATACTGTTTGAGTTCATCCACTTTTCCATAGTCTTCTGATTCTGGATCTTTGCCCTCTGCAGCAGAGACAACAGTTGCATAGGCCTGGAAAAAACAACAGATTTCACTAATCACAGATGCAGCTTTAACATCAGAAAACAAACAACCTTTGATCAAATAACAGCTGTTACTTGAAGCCAGAATCCAAATACTGTGTTGCACATCTAGGATAAGAAGTGAGGGGGTTTGGACTGCTAACAAAGAGGAACAAGGAACCGGAGAAGGCGGTCAGCAGACGACATATCAAACAACAAACAAAGTGTTTGTTCAACAGTTTGTGTTGAACGAACACCAGTGTTAGAATGGGGTTAGGATGCAGATCTACGGGGTTCGGATGCCGATCTACGGGGTTAGGATCAAGAACTACAGGGTTAGGGTTAGGCTAACATGCAGATCCATGACCATGGACATATTTCCATGCAAGAGCTGTTGGCTTCCAGGTCAGTCGGGGCGATATTAAGAACCAAACTAAATATCTCCATGGTTCCCCGCCCCCCCACCCCGCTCACCTCCAGCCAGTCGTAGAGGTTGATGAGTCTTCCACACTCCAGGTGCAGCTTGTGCACGATGCACAGGTCCGGCGCTGCGTTGGACACCCCTCCGTCCTCAGTGAGCAGTGCGTCGTTCTAATAAGAGATCGAGAGAGACCAGATCTCAGATCTGCTCCTCATGTGTGCCCAGTAGCACTAGAACACTTTCCACTGAAACAGTCGGGTTTCTCCATGATGATACTAGTGGTCAGTGTTCTGGTCGTCTCCCTGCAGCCTTCAGACACATGCATCACTTCTGAAATGCACTTTGGAAAGATGCTTTTACCAAAGTGAAGGTTGGACATTTGAGTGCCTCTGAACACTGGGTCCCCTGGGGAGGGTACCTGGAGGTAGAGGTGGTGGTGGGGGGGGGGTACCTGGAGGTAGAGGTGGTGGTGGGGGGGGGGTAACCTGGAGGTAGGGTGGTGGTGGGGGGGGGGGGGTACCTGGAAGGTAAGAGTGTGGTGGTGGGGGGGGGGGTGTACCTGGAGGTAGAGGTGGTGTGGGGGGGGGGTGGGGGTACCTGGAGGTAGAGGTGGTGTGTGGGGGGGGGGGTACCTGGAGGTAGAGGTGGTGGTGGGGGGGGGGGGTACCTGGAGGTTAGAGGTGGTGGTGGGGGGGGGGGGTACCTGGAGGTAGAGGTGGTGGTGGGGGGGGGTGTACCTGGAGGTAGAGGTGGTGGTGGGGGGGGGGGGTACCTGGAGGTAGAGGTGGTGGTGGGGGGGGGGGGGTACCTGGAGGTAGAGGGTGGTGGGGGGGGTACCTGGAGGTAGTGGTAGGGGCTGCTCAGCGCCGTCTGGATGGAGGTGCGCGGCGTGGCGTTGAGATGGCGGCGGAGGAGGGCGGAGGAGCTGTAGTAGCAGACCTCGTGCAGCGGCTGTGTCTCCGGGGGCACCAGGTGGCTCCTGGGGGCCGGTCAGCCACAGGGAGCTTAAGTTAGAGGGTAGGCTCTGCACTTCTATATCTGAACTATACTTCTATTTGTTTAGAGAATTTGATCAACAACTATACAGTAAAGCAAGCAAGACACCAGCTTTGATTAGTTCTAACGCACAAAGAGGACAAAGATCCAAATCATAGGAACATCAAGAGAAAATAACCTCTGCACACGAGAGGCTCCACACATCATGTTTCTGATATACAGTCCCCTCCAATAGTATTGGAACAGTGAGGCCAATTCCTTTATGTTACTGTAGACTGGAAACATTTGGGTTTGACACCAAAAGATGAATATGAGATACACATTTCAGCTTTTATTTCCAGGTATTTACATCTGGATCCGATAAATAACTTAGAAGATAGCATTATTTGTAAAGGAAAACCACATTTTTATGTGAGCAAAAGTATTGGAAAAGATAGATTTAAAATAAATTAAAGTAAATAAGGCTTAATATTTTGTTGCAAATCCTTTGCTTGCAATAACTCCATCAAGCATGTGACCCATTGACATCTCCAAACTTGTGCATTCTTCTTTTGTGATGCTTTTCCAGGCTTTCACCGCAGCCCCTTTCAGTTGCTGTTTGTTTTGGGGGGGGTTACTCCCTTCAGTCTCCTCTTTAGCAGGTAAAATGCATGCTCTATAGGGTTTAAGTCTGGAGATTGACTTGGCCAGTCCAAAACCTTCCACTTCTCTCCCCTGATGAACCCCTTTGTTGTGTGCAGTGTGTTTTGGACCATTATCTTGTTGCATGATGAATGATCTTCCAATCAGTTTAGTTGCATTTTTCTTTAAATTGGCAGACAAAATGTTCCCGTAGACTTCTGAGTTCATTTTGCTGTTGCCATCCTGTGTTACATCATCAATGAGGATTAATGAGCCCGTCCCAGAAGAGCCATGCAAGCATAAGCCATGACATTGCCTCCACCGTGTTTCACAGATGAGCTTGTATGTTTGGGGTCATGAGCAGATCCTTTCTTTCTCCAAACTTCAGCCTTTCCATCATTTTGGTAAAGGTTAATCTTTGTCTCATCAGTCCATAAAACGTTGTCCCAGAATTTTTGAGGCTTCTCCCTGTACTTTTTGGCAAAATCCAGCCTGGCCTTCTTATTCTTTTTGCTAATGAGTGGTTTGCATCTTCTGGTGTAGCCTCTGTAGTCTTCTGCGAACAGTAGATAATGATACCTTCACTCCTGCCCTCTGGAGGTTGTTGCTGATGTTTTAGGGTCTTTCTTTACAGTTCTCACAATGTTTCTGTCGTCAACTGCTGTTGTTTTCCTTAATCTGAAACTAAGCATAAACATTCAGCGCTATTTATTGTTTGAATGATCAATGTAATAGGACACACCTGGGCAACAAAACACACCTGTCAGTCACAGGTTCCAATACTTTTGCTCCCCTAAAAATGTGGTGTTCCTTTACAAATAATGCTATCTTCTAAGTTATTTATCGGATCCAGATGTAAATACTTGGAAATAAAAGCTGAAATGTGTATCTCTTGTCTCATTTTCATCTTTTGGTGTCAATTCAAACCCAAATGTTTCCAGTCTACAGCAAATATAAAAGGAATTGGCCTCACTGTTCCAATACTATTGGAGGGGACTGCATCTGATCCACACCTCACTAGGACGTCGATGAAGTCCAGCGCTTCGTTCCTCAGAATTTCAAAGCCGCTCAACTTCTTAGTCCTCCGAGTTTCCTTCATCTCCAGCAGCGTCTAAAGACAACAGAAGACTCTTTAGAGGAAGACCCTTCTTGGTGGAGAAAAGCGGTTGGTGAAGAGGAGACATGCCTTCTGCAGCTGGAACAGGTCCGTTTTCTTCTCCATACTTTGGGCAGGAGACGTGATGTCTTGATTGGCCGCTGTTTCAGGCTTAGCTTCTGGTGAAACAACGTAAGATCACCCGTCATTGTCGAACATATTTTTTATTAAAGTTAATTTTTTATGTACATTGAAGAAATAATAATTCTCTATAATATTTACTGGTGTGCTGCTGCCCTCTGCCAAGTCTCTGGTAAAATATATTTATTTGTAGACTTACTAGAAAAGCTATAAAACAATGAGCAACAAGGATACCATATTTCATACACAATAAATCGTCAAACATATTCAAGAAATAATAATCGTAAATGAAAAACATCATTGTTGGCGACCTGATGTGGATATAGAATCTTTATATGCATTAACTTACTTAAATAATGACGACTTACCGTCCAAACGCTCAAACTGATCCAGTAGTTCCTGAAGTCGTTCCAGAGACGCCCTCATCTTCGTAGACCTGCAGAGCTTCAGGATGTCCTGGCAGCCCCTCAGCTCCCTCAGCAGCTCCTCCTTAGCCAGCATCCTGGGGGAGACAGGGAGGGAGGCAGACGGGTGAGGGAGAGGCAGACGGGTGAGGCAGAGGCAGACGGGTGAGGGGGGAGGCAGACGGGTGAGGGGGGAGGCAGACGGTGAGGGCAGAGGCAGACGAGTGAGGGAAAGGCAGACGGGTAAGGGAAAGGCAGACGGGTGATGGGGAGGCAGTAGGGTGAGGGGGAGGAAGACGAGTGGGTTACCACGGGAACACGCGCTGCACTGCCAACGCTCCACGTTTGTGTGGTCACTACAAAAGAGCCAAAAATATAAACCCCCTACCGCCAAAACAGACCCGATCTCATCGACAAGGTTGGAATTAGAACATAATCAATATTTAATTGAATGTAAGATAAGCAGAGTGTGTGTCTGGACGCCCTTCCCCTTTAAATGACATGACGTTATCCGACGCTTGATGATTGACTGGTGGTGGTTAGCCAGTGCCGGGTTCCCTTGATCAACCCCTGTGGAGAAGGGCTTCATGCCTCACCTCAGGAGCTGCATGGCTGAGCGGTACTCCTCCCTCTCCCACACGTTCCCCTCCAGACACGTGATGTGAAGCTCCCTGATCTGCAGAGAAAGAACACCTGGATTATTGTAAAGAACAGCAAAGGATTTTCTCCATGAGTAGGGAGGCAGGGAGGTAGGGAGGTTTGGGGGTGATTGGTGATCTGGTCACAGCGCCCCCCCCCCCCCCCCCCCCCCCCCCCCCGGAAGGAGGAACCATCGTGGGGCTTCGTATTACGGATCTAACTCTAACAGGAATGGACCCCCTGGACGCCTACCTGCTTCCCCAGCGGGACCCTGGGGAGGGAGCGGGTGAGGGCGTGGAGACATCTCAGGACCGGGTAGTAGTTCTTGTGATACTTGTAGAGATCTTTGAGCAGCTTCTTGCAGGTTTCCTGAGAGAAGAAAAACCCTTGAATCAATCATTTAGTCCCCTGTGCAGGTCTACCGTGTTCTCCACCATCACCGGCGCTGCCTTTGACAGGATCAGCAACCCTTATTGTCTTCATAAACCAGGTTTACCTTCATGTGCTGATCGCTCGTCAGCAGAGCCACCTGTTCCTGAGGCTGCTGATGCTCAACATACCTGGAGCAACAGAAGATAAAGAACAGCTGCTAAATCACCAGCTGTAAAACTATGGTCTGTGCTTCAGCAGAGTTATTGGGTTACTGGGGGGGATTGTAGATTAGCAGGTCAATGGAACAGCCTTATGCTAACGGGCAGTGATAGCCTCCTACTTTTACACTAGATGATTCCTTGATAGGGCGGCTGGACAGAAGGAAAGAACTGTTTTCCTACCATTCAACTCCATTTGGGGGAGATGAAGAGTTTAACCAGCAGGATGGTGTGACTCGCCTGATAACAAAACTACCTCCCATCATCAGTAAGGTCCTTCCTGAACTCAAACCCTCAGAATCCAGTGGAGGCTGGGTACAGCCTTAAAGGACCTGCTGTAAGCGGACCACGGTGTAGATGAACCGTACGTACCTCCTGAAGGAGGCCAGCTGCCTGACAGACTCCAGCCCCCGGTGGCTGAGCTGGGTGGTGTTCAGCTCCACCTCCTCCTTCTTCTCACAGCACAGGACGCTGAGTGGCTGGTTGAGGTAGTGCTCCAGCAGCGCCAGCTAGGGGGGACACACACACACACACACACACACACACACACACACACACACACACACACACACACACACACACACACACACACACACACACACACACACACACACACACACACACACACACACACACACACACACACACACACACACACGTCACTGATCTGCAGACATAGCACAGTGGGAGAGGAGAGCTGGGAGCTCCTGTTACCTTCAGGCCCTTGATGAAGTTCCTCACAGAGAAGTCATGGTAGAGGAAGATGCTGACCAGCACCTGCAGGACTTTAGCGTTTGGCTTGAAGGGGAAGTGGTGGGTCAGGATCAACTGGTCACCATAAAGAAGCACACAGGACACGGAAAACCCAAATGAGTTCACTCAAACCGGATTATCTTTTCTTTGGCCCCAATTTTGGGACTGGACCTGTGATGTACAGACAATGGGCATTTCTTATAATAAAACGATTCATATCTGATCCTCATATTTGAGTATCTTCAGGCCTACTGAGTCCACCATACAGGATCGCTGAGTCTACCTGGTCCACTGGTCTAACATACGGGACAGAGGACTCTACCTTGTCCATGACGGTGGACAGATGCTGGGTACAGGAGAGGGACTGGAAGAGCTCTATGCAGAGCAGGGAGGACACCGAGTGGGGCAGCACCTGCTGGATGGTGCTAGGTGACGTAGCGATGCCAAACACCAGGATGAGGGGGAGCTGCTCCACGTAGCGACTGCAGAAGCACAAAGAAACATCAGGCACAGAGCCCGGGATTCAAACCAGGGATCCAGAGGAGCTGCTCTGACCTGCAGATCAGGATGAAGTCCTGGAGAACTCTTGGGTTGAAGGCCTCCAGGTCTTTGAAGATAATAACGATGGGGGGGCGTGCGGGCTCTTCTTCAGACGAACGCTTCTTACCGGGAGTGGAGGATTTCTAAAAAGAGTAATTTAAAACAAGGTTCACATCCGTCAACATGCGAGTCTCCTCCCAGTGAGGGAGCAGAGCCCAGAACCCGCCGGGTCACCCACCTTGGATTTGGTCTCATACCACTCACAGAGCGTAGCGAGGGTGCAGTGTGCCCCCTTTGGGTGGGGATGGGTATCACCCTCCTCCTCATCCTCCTCCTCATCCGCAGCAGAGCCAACCAGCCGCTCCAGAACCTTCCGCATCAGACTCTTCAAGGCTGAAACCCGAGTGTGACATACTGTTATGATCCATGATATATGTAGTTTTATGTACTGTATATGATCCATAGCACGTATGTGTACTCGGTCAAATACAATGCCTCTTCATTTCTTACCGCCACACTCTTTGGCCTGTAAACACGCCACGTGAGGAGTGACGGACTGCTGCAGTAGTTCACACAAGCTCTGGAAGGTCATGTCATGGTCAGGCACGTTGACCCCTAGAGCCCAGAGGGAGGAAGCAGATGAGGGACCCAATTACTGGGCTGCAGCAATTCGAGCCTAAGAGTTAGGGGAGGGACGTTAATGTTGAACATGTAGAGTTCAGCCCAATTCAATAATAAATGAGTCATCTTATTCATCACTTAATGGCGGTGGGGCCCAGTGGGGGCCCCTGCAGTACAGAGGACCAGGGCCCGGTTGGGGCCCTTACGTACCGAGGACCAGGGCAGCAGTGGGGATCTCGCTGGCCCTCATGCGGGCCTCCCAGGGGCCCGCTGTATGGCGGGGGCCGGAGCAGCACCTCTTGATGAAGTGCAGCAGGCCCTCCAGTATCTGCCTGTTGAGCTCATCCTGTAAACTCTTAGACAATAAACATTTTATTAAAATACTTTCATAACGTAATCTGTGTGCTGAATGTACAAATAAGAGCAGTTGTCAAAAAGCGATTTTTAGGGTTCCCCTTCTTTGAATGGGAGCTTAAAAGTATTTGGGTCAACAATTATTTACTCTGTAAACTATTGGATGGTATATCTCTGTAATAAAAATGGTTTCTTACAGATCATTCCTTTTAACATCAACGCTACCTGTTATCTTACTCTATAACACTTTCTCTAAAGTACAGAGTACAGTCTGCTTTTCCTCACCTCTGTCTCCTCTTTAATAGTGTCCCACAGCTTCTTACAGAGTGTGTAGCGCAGGCTGCTGTCCTCACCTCCATCACAGCCATGGCTGAAATAATCAACTGTTTGCACATAGAGAATCAAACCATTAAAAAAGAGTCATTAGATTAGATTAGATACACTTTATTGTCATTGCACAGTAACAGGTTACAATGCAACGAAATGTAGGTGGGTCTAACCAGAGTGCAAACATCAATTTGAGCAACATGTATAAATACACTCACAGTATTACATGTGTGCAGCAAATGTTAATTACAACAGTTATACAGTAAAGTTAGTACAGGTAGTGCAGAAAAGTTTAAAGATTAAGTAGTAGGGACTGGGCAGTATGAGATATGGATGGGTATTTTGTAAGCAGTCTGACAGCTGAGGGGAAGAAGCTGTTTATAGTCCTGTTAGTTTTGACTGGGAGGCTGTGGTAGTGTGCCCCAGAGCGGGTAACACGTTGAAGGGTAAACAGTCCATGGTTGGGGTGAGAGGTGTCCTTTATGAGGCTACAATACATCATTACTACATAAACAATAAGTAACAACGGTGATGTCGCATTCTCATATAAGCTACAATTACTCACCCATGTCAGAAGTCTTCCTTCTCTTTTTAGCACTTGGCTTAAAAACAAAGCAGCCCTGAAATAGAAAACCCCACAGAGTCAAACACCACAGTCAAACCCCAGGGGAGTCAAACACCAGAGGAGTGTCAAACACTACAGAGTCCAACACCAGTGGAGTCAATCACCAGGGGAGTCAATAACCAGAGGAGTTAAACACCAGAGTCCAACACCAGAGAATCCAACCCCAGAGAATCCAACCCCAGAGAATCTAACACCAAATCGTCTAACACCAGAGGAGTCCAACACCAGAGGAGTCCAACACCAGAGGAGTCCAACACCAGAGGAGTCCAACACCAGAGGAGTCCAACACCAGAGGAGTCCAACACCAGAGGAGTCAGAGTCAAACACCAGAGGAATCAAACATCAGGGGAGTCCAACACCACAGAATCAAACACCAGAGGACTCGGAGTCCAACACCACAGAGGAGTCACAGAGTCAAACACCATTGTCCAGGTGAAGCAGGACCATTACAAAAACTAACGTCATCAATCTAAGATGAATGACGTTATGTTGACATTCATCTAAGATGTATGACGTTACGTTACGACATCATGATTCATAGCAGATATAAGTTCACATCTCCGCTGCTCTCAGTTACCTTTGATACCGACGAAGTAGACATCTTGAGGTAGACGGCGGGTACATAAAAACTTCAGTTACGAGGAAGAAATGTCTACTAAGAAACTTGTCCAGTTGTGCTTTTACTGCCTGCATGTGATGGGTTGCCGACACGGAACACTTCCGGTTCCGGCACGAAAATTCCCGCCAGTTCTGTCGTCTGAACAAGCTGTATTCCCTATGTAATTTAAAGTTAGAAGTTTCACGATTTATCATACTACAGTTGCCAAACTAATTGTTGTTGGTAGAAAATGTAAACTTAATAGATAAGCAAAAAAATAAACTAATTTATATTTAGCAAGAAGTGTTTTAATCACGTCTGGTTTCTACGCGGTAACTTTGTGACGTCACTGATAGCGTAACTCCTGGGTCTGCATGTTCAGGTCATCGGGTGTCCTATGAAGAGACATTTAATGGTTTATTATTACTCAAATTCGGATTGGTGTTACGCAATACACTTAAATGCTATTTTAATTACGCGTGATTAGATTCACTTGATTCTGAGTTTAAAGTACAGGCCTAAATCTCATTATAAGGTTTAACTTGGTTCATAATGTAGCATTCACAAATATCGTCGGATATATAGTTCATATTTTTGCCTAATTGCTAATGGCAAGCATATGAGTATTTATTACTTATGCTTCAACTCACTAAAATAAACAGAAGCTTGCCAGTAATTGTGGCATGTAACATAATGGTCCTTTGAATAAAGAATCCGCTAAGTTTTACTGGAAGCCGACCTGGTTTTTGATGAAAAACTGTTGTTAATCCTTTGAGGTATCATTGTTTCGTGCTAGGGATGGGTCAGAGAGTGGTGATTGTTCAACATATGGTTTATTCAGAGTCACAGGCTCAACGAGCTTGACCTCTAGAGATGGTTCATGAAGCATCTCTTCAACAAAGGTAAGCATTCAATTTATATTGGAAATGGGTGGGATGGTACATAAGCCACACCAACAGGTTCTAAATCATCAGGTTAACCTTCAAGTCTGTCTTGGCTTGGTCGGAAATACAAAGAGGCCATGTTTGTAGTGTTTGACTTATCTCAAACCCATACAACTTTATTTTGTGTTGTGTTGACCACCGAAATAGACAGCAGTTAACACAAGTCCAGAAGCTTTTCAGGACTGGTGTTAAGACTAATACACAAGTGGTCCAATGAGGTACTGATGTTTGCTTGAATCAAGTGGTCTAAATGAAAGGAAATTATTTTACATAATCTTGCATGGTTTTAAAGTCAGATTCACAAGGTTAAAAAAAAATACAAGCTGTACAATGTCTAGCGTTGTAATTGATTGATTCTTTTAACTAGTTGCCTGGTTTTTAAACTCAACATTCAGCCCTTTCCCTCACCAGGTTGATCCTGCAGTATGTTTAAGGTTGTTTTCCATTTCCATACCTGAAAACATTACAAAAACTAGACTAGAGCTCTTTAGTTGATAACACACTATGAAAATATAACTATACTGGTTCTTTGTATAACGCTAACAATCCTCTACCTGCCCCAACCCCATCTGTCCTAACCCTACCCGTCCTTACCCTACCCCCACCTGTCCTACCCCCATCTGTCCTAACCCCACCCCCTATTCACAACAGAGGCTGGTTACCGGTGTTACAAAAATAATTCATCGATCCAAGATTTACAAAAAGGTACAGGTTACATTTTATTGAACACTGTGTGGAAGACATGTAAATATTACAGATAGGTCTACTAGTGTTGAGAAAGGATAAAATAAATACAAACAATACTTGAAATCCCATAGGGATATATAAAACAGTTCTTAAAAGTCTCCAATTAGAAAAGAAAAAAAAAAACTCTTCAGTACTAAGCTCATAAATACAAACATGTTTCTAAAATCTATGCCCTAAAGATTACCTGGTTATTATATCTAACGTACATACTTAAAATCATCCAAGACATATATTTCATAAGTACAAAATTGTCATTTTCCTGTTTAACTGGGACCACTTAATAGTTGGAAATCTGATGCACCATCAACAAACCATTCTGCAGCATTTACCTTCTCGAATCCTGAGTGAGGTTGAAAATAAAGCCCAGGCTACGATCCACTACAAAACCACTTTCTTTATGATAACTATGGGTCTCATATTTTGTAGCTGCTTGAGTAAAAGGTCGGCACCATCTGAAAATGTTTTATCCACTAAAATCTTAACGTTATTAACTGATTTGAGATTAAGGGGATTTCTGAAGTCAACTGCATTTGCATTGTCACTTATTTCATCTGAGACTTTCCCCTTTTGAGCAGACTTTTGTTTGACAGAGTGAGGCTTTTTGGCTGGCAGTTCAACACCGGCTCTATCGCTCAGCTTCCGTTTGGAAGCTTGGGTTGACTCTGAGGTTTCTATAAACTTTAAGAAGGTATCTTCGAGTTCTGAAGGCTTAAACGTTTCGGGAAGGAGACCCTCGTCGCACTGCTCCTCTGGGGGCGAGGGAGTTCCAGGATTAGAGTTATCTCTGGAACTGCTAACAGTCAGACGGTTTCTGAGGGTCTGCATCCGCTCTGTGCAAGCTGGTGTTGGATGAGCAGGCTTCCTTGGACGGCCTTTCTTATTCCCCTCGGTCACGGTGGAAGTCTGAGACTCTGAACTCTCGTCGGTGGATGATTTGCCGTAGTCGTTGGCCAATCGGTCGTCTGCGCTCGGGCCGTTCGGTTTTTCGCCTTCGGTTTCACTGTCTTCGTTTGCACTCACTTCGGACGAAGAGCTTGTGGACATGCCTTCAGATTTGTTTGCATCTTTGAACCTGGAACGGGAATATTTTTTGCAGAATATAAACTGGCTCCTATGGTCCTCGATGTACCGCTCTGTGAGTCCATGAGTGGTGTAATGTTTGAAGATGCTCCTCTCGGCCCGCTCCACGGTGTCACAGCCCATTATCATACAAGGGTACTGCAGGGAGGATTTCTTGGTGCACAGGGCTGACGCCTCCTCGTGAGATTTGAGAGCAGGTTTTCCAAAGCTGCTCCAATGATCTATAGAGTTGACCTCTTTTTTTTTTAGGTTTTTCTTTTTTACTTTGTACTTGCTTTCAAAGATCTCTTTCGGGCTGTTTTCTGGGCCAAACAGGCCTACTGACTTGGTTCTCCTACCGTCGCTGCTTTTCGGATCGTAGACGTACTCGTGCTTCTTGATCAGATGTCGCAGGAGGTTGGACTTTGTAGTGTAGACACAGTCACATCCGTCATACTCGCACTTAAATGTCGTGTCCACTGACCCGCTCTCGGAGATTGCGATTTCTTTGTGGAAGTTTTTGATGTGCTCAATGTACTTGTCCGCACACTCAAAGGGTAAAGAGCACTCCTCCCGATCACATTTAAACGTTCCTACGTTCATGCTGGACATCATAGCAGTGGCTTTATCACGCGTGAATTTGTGAAGTAAAAGGTAATGCTGCACTAATTTAGGGACTCCCATGAACACTCTGGAACAATCTTTTACCTGACATCTGACTTCATCATCTTTTACTACGCTCTCTTGTCCGCTCGTTACACTGTGTTTATCAGAATCCCCTTCTGCTCTGGTCAAGGGCAAGGAGGCCTGATGCATAGCCCTGTAATGGAGGATAAGGTTCTGTTGAATGGTAAACGCAGCGCTGCATCCTTCGTGAACACAGCGATACGGTCTATAAGGGCTGAAGGCGTTGTCTAGGTCGCCCATCTTCAGCCCCATCTTCTTCTGGGGCTTCTCTCTCTTGTGGTGCTCCTCCTTTGTGGGGGAGGTTTTTGAACCACTCGGTTGGTCAGATGGTTCATGGGGATTCGACTCTATGCTCGCCTCCCCATGCTGCTCGTTTGGTTCTGGGCCCGGATTTGCTTGAGCCTCTCCGGGTTCCTCTTGAGCCGGGTCAGGCATTGATGAGGAGCTCATCTCACAGTTCTGCCCGTCGCTCAAATAGTGAAGAGGGGATGGCAACTTTGTAACAGTTAATATTTCACAGGCAATACCTTCGTCTGCAGAATCAGATGCTGCCGTGACCATTATGATGTTGCCTTCATGGTCTGTCTGAGTTTCAATCGCTATATCAAGCGGCTCTTGTTTAATGCCAGGTACTCCTAGAGAAGATCTCGTTGTACGATTTGTATTCTCCGCAGCGCTGGGGGTACGGCTGCTATAACAATCTTCTTTGGAAAGTCTGAATACACGCCTATTGCGTGCACTGAATTTTAGCTTCAGCATCTCTGGCTTTGTTAAGCGATGAACCTTTTCGTAATGGATTCTCAACCCTGTCGTTCTGGTAAATGTTTTAGGGCAAATCTGACAGGGGTATGGCGAAAACTTCACTGGAGTCCTTTTCAATTCTTCTATCTTATCATTAGTGTAATCATGCATTTTTGCCAAGTGTTTGAATAATGCCTCTTTAGTCATGAATGAAAACTCACAATCATCCTGATCACACTTAAAAGGTTTGGGTAACTTTTCCCGGGACTTCTCCTCACGTTTCTCTTTCTGAGTCTTAATTTTTTCATGGTCAGATGAGGAGTCTATGATGACGACATGTTGAGCTAAGGCCATTTTTTCCATTTTCAACTTCTCCTGTGCAGCCTCTATTAAATCCAACCTTTGAAAGGCCTTGGAGATTTCCATCAAGTGATCCTCACTGCGGGGCCTGGCCTGGGAGGAGGCAACGGACTCCTTCTCCTTCGGATCGCTGTTGGTCTGACAGGGCGGGAGCTCTTTGGAGGCCGAAGGGAGTGGAGCAGAAGAGGGGTCTATCATTGAATTCTGGGGCTCTGTTTTAATCAGGTGAGGCGTGGTCAAAGTGGTCAAGCTACAGCTTTCCTGTGAGAACTCTCCATTGGTCATGTTGAATATTGCTCCATTAGTATCAGGGACGAGAGGGTCATTGAGAAAATCTAGGAATGATGTGGGTAGGTCAGCCGTTAGATCCACTTCATCCAACGGCTTGCATTGAGACCGCTTTGATAGATGACCACCGAGGGACTTGGTGCTCGTGAACTCTCGGAAGCATCTCCTGCAGATGACTTTTCCGTCCTTTATTATCGCCGGCCATTTGGTTCTCTTGCTCAGTCTGTTTCGCTTTCCTTTCGGTGCATCAGCATCGTTGCTCTTGTCATCGGAGGGATTAGCCTCACCTTCGACCGTACTCAAGTCTTCCTCAAACGGGACGTCTGTGGTAATAATACTTTGTGGACTGAGCAGAACCTTGACCGCGCTGTCAATCGGATCAAGAGCAGGCGTCTCCACCTCGGGTGTCGTAGCCTTGGGAATGACGGAGGTGGCTTTCGGTACACCTTCGGTCTTTGGGATGTCTGTCTGACATTTCATTGGGAGGTCTTCCTTTATTTCTGGAGGCAGACTGGCTGCTGCGTTCTGATTGTATGGAGGGGGGTAAGTTTCAACCGGAAGGTTTTCAACTGTTAAAATGCTACTGGGGTGACCGGTCTGGCCCGTCATATTGGTATTCGTCTTTCTTGAATCCCTGTCGACACTGGCCTCCGGCTGCATTAATACATATTGCTGCCCACCATTGTGTATTTGGGCCACATTGTCAAGCATTAGTGAGCTAGATACATACTGAGACATCAAAGTTGAATCCGAAGCAACATGTGACATGGTTCCACTGTGTGTAGCTGCCAGTGAATGGTCTCGTTCAGCCGGGAGAGGGGTCGTGGTTTGATAGAGATCTGGTTGCCATTGAGAGTAACTCCGGGACGGATATTCAGCCACATTAAAGACATCAGGAAAACAGTTACTCATAGGAGATGCAGGCCAATCCTGGGCTCCTTCTGAATTAATTTGGCCAGCAGAATTCCCTGGGCTTCCCCATGATGGATAGAGGGTAGGATTCACCATTGGAGTGATAGGCACTGGGTCCACTGAGCCAGGGTAACAGGGGGCAGGTGAGCCTGAACATCCCAGAGGATAATCCATCTGCTGCATCCCTGCCTTGTTGCATAGTGGTGGTATCTGTGGAGTCGGGGATCTGTGTGACTGACTGGGGGATGCCGTTTCCATGTTGGAGATTTTCTTTGCAGTTATTTTTACCACTTTGTTGTATTTCTTGGCCAGTTTCCAATCTTCAAATATTTCAGGGTGTTGTTTCTTCACATGCCGTGAGAGACTTTTATTTGTGCTGTATGCACGTGTACAGTCCTTATATGGGCAGCAATGCATGACTTCCTCATTGCCAGCTGCAGCTGGTATACTAGGAGAATAGCCGTGTGAGGAGCATGGGTTTTCAGCTTTTATCTGAGATGGAGAGAGAATCTGAGGTGGCACTTTCTGAAAGACATGAGTAACTCTATTATCCATGTTTTCTCTCAGCGGACCATCTACATGGTTGATTGTGAGGGGAACAGGGTAAACTGGTGGATTCTCCACATGCTCAACTACTATGGTCGGTTGCTGATGCTGAAATTGCTGCGGCTCTGTTGCATCAACTGTTGCTGGAGCGGGATTAGTCAGGGGAGTATAGCACTTCTCTGGTTCTTCCGCCTCTAGATCCTGATTTAGCATGCTTTCGATGGAGTGTTTCACCCTTAAGGGATTAGGCTCCTTGGGTGTCAGTGGCGACTTGGAGGGTGAGGTGCTCGCCATGGCCACGTCCTTCATATAAGCCTCTGTGTCGATGCGTTCCAGGCGGACAAAGGCAGAGCACTTCTCATCCTTCTTAGGGGGGTCCTGGGGGGCGGCCTGAACGTTTAGGGTGGGCTGAAGGACTTCGTTGGATGGTGGAGGACTGTTCACCACATCATGTGTACCATGATTCCCTTGGGGAGACAGGCATTGGGACGGCGAAGTTAAAACCTTTGCACAGTTGACTGTCTGGCTCGTGTATGTAAGGTAATGCTGGGCCTCATGATCATATAACAAATAGGCCTCATTAAAAATTTGGCCACAATTAGGGAGCATACACCGAGCCTGGAATTCAGGATGCGTTTTCCTATGCATGAGCAGTTCAGAATTGGAGTTAAAACTAGCTTTGCAGTCAAGCTGTATGCAGATATATGGTTTGATCCCACAGTGCATTTGCAGATGATCATTGAGATGTTTAACGTTAACAAACTGCCGCCTGCAATACTGGCACACCACCTTCTGCTTCTGTATCTCTAGGAAACGTATTGCTTCTGCATCATCCTTGTGGCATCTTACATGAGCCATGAGATTACGGAAAAACTTGAAGGCCTTTGAACAGTTTTGGACTGGACAGAAACAATCCTGGCTGAGCTGCGTTTCAGACGTTCCTTGCCCCTGGGTGACGAGGCTGGTTGGATTTACTTGCGTGTCAATACTGGCATAATTGCCGTTTGAAGGTTCTATTTTGACAGGGCTGAGGTTGGGTTTTACGGCCACCTTTACATTTTTTAACGGACTTTTAGCAGACTGAACTGGTTTGCCAACCTTCCTAGCAGCTTTCATTGCAGCTAGTCTCTCTTTACATGATTGCTTCACATGGGAAGCAACATGTGGCTCTAAAACCTCCCGGCTTTCAAAACTATCTGCGCAAATCGGGCACAGATACATACCATCTTTAAAATGCTTCTGAGCATGGCGCACAATACGGTGACCTAAAAACTCCTTGTCGCATAAAACACAGTACTGCATGTACGCTCGCCAATTGCGAAATCGAGCAGAGACAAAGCCCTGCTCCCTTAGTTTTTTAGCCTCTCTATTCTTCTCCCTTTCATCTGTGATCTCATTCAGTTCATTTGTAGTGTTCAACAGAAAGTCCTCCAGGTCCTTGTACTCTGGGGCCTTGGCCAGCGCGCTCTCCTCCTCTTGTTCCTCTGCGTCGTTCAGCGTGTCTATGGACGACACAATGGCCGCTTCTTCACCCATCAATGCCAAGCAGTTGCGCTTCAATGTTCTCCAGTCCCAGAACTCGGGATCAAAAGGCCACTGTGTCTTCAAGGCCAGCAGTAACTCACAGCGTAGAGAGTTAGGGACTGGCAGATTCCCCTCCTCCTCTGGCTTCTGGTCCGGCTCGTTGTACAAGGACTCCACGGAGTAGTAGGAGTCCACGGTCGGCTGGAGGAGGAACTCAGTCAGCTGACACGCACGCTTTACCTCAAGATCGTTTGGCAAGAGGCAGTAAATAGTTTTGCAGATGGTAGACTTGCTGTCCTTATGGTCACTGGTCGTCATTTTAACGGCCTGAATGCACATTTCCACACACACTGGAAGCCCCACCTCTCCGACCTGAGAAACACAAAATCAAAAAACATGAAGTCAGTTCCTTTGGAAACATGAAAGCAGACCATAAATATATAACGTTTTTTAAATGTACCTCATTTTGTATAACTTTGATGAAGAACAGGATGTGACAGACGCTTCTGCACAGCAGCGTCATCTTCTTGCTCTGCTCCAGAAAAACATCCGTCGAGGACTCCAGCCGAATCAGCAGCTTACTCCAGAACAGCGTGAGTTCCCTGGTAAATCAGAATAACACCAGTTTAAATATTAGCCGAGTCAATCCATTCAGTTGCATCCAACACTTTCAGAAACCTATTCATCCTAATTAATCACGCCGTTAGAGATGAATAATCTTTGGTTTGGGTGGGAGAGAACCTCGTCCTCTGTGTTTGCATGCACGAACGGAGCTCGAACCTCTGTTGGAAACCCACCAGGCACAATAAACCTCTTCTTGGAGAAGCTGTCGCTTGAGGAAGGCAGTACATAAACACAAGGCTCCCTTCTCGTCGCCCTCCGACTCGAGGTTACAGATCATGTCCAGAGCATCTTTACAGTCGATGGATGTGATCTGGGATGAGACAAAGATAAAGTACACATTAATCCCAGGGTTGGGGATAGAAGAAGAATTACACTATTTCTACACGTGGGAATAATGCGTACATTATCTATATACACAATTATTATAATGAGCAGAGCGTAAAGAGAAACATAGTAGAGGTAAACTATTACATTGTTGAAAAAGGAAAACACCATATTACCATGCAAGAAAAACCAAAAGCATTCCTTTTGACAACATGGTCTTCAACAGGTGCTTGGGTGAGGATAACTAAATCACTTACTTCTTCCGTGAGCTGCTCTTGAGTTTTCGTCATGCAGATGCAAACCAAGTAGATTTGCTTAAAGTTCCCTTTTCCTTCATATCCCGGGTACTCTGAGCATATCTTAGCAAGGACCGCAGCCTTTTCAATACTGTCCACTTTGATCAGATGCTTTAGTCTCATGTTGAGCAGCATAGGACCTTCCAATTCCAGAAATTCGTGTACTACAAAAGAAAGATGGAAGCAGAGGGATAAGGTTACTCATTCAAACATTAGCTTCACAACGGATCTAAGAAACCACATCTCTTCTTTCAAACAAATACATTTTTGCAACACCTTTCCCTTGCAAATAATGCTAGCAAAATGCTGAGCACAAGAAACAAAAAGGGACTTCAATGGAGTATCAGATTTTGTTTAATGCTCGGTGCATTGATTGTATGTTGATCCCGGGCAACACCCACTGGGATCTATCCCAGAACTGACCATGATCAGTCTGAGGCGATCCGTTGGCCAGGATGCTGCTCAGAGTGGCGTTGGACCACACACGCCACCCTGCTGAGCCATGACAGAGAGCCCGCAGAGCTGAGTGTGACCCGTCTCTTGAGAAAGGCTGTGTGCCAACTTGGGAAGGAAAGGAAAGCGGGCAGATGGTTAGACGCCACAGAGTGCTGCAACCATTTAACAACAATATCTGTCGTTAGTGGTACCATTTATGATGGTACCACTACTATGACAACTATACCTACATGTAGCTGAAACTAACATTAAATCAGACCATAAGAAAGTCATTCATAATGGTATACAATGTAAAGTAATGCAAGTCAGGTCAGAACCACATAGAACTGATTTCATCACCAAGGCAGGAGTTGAGGTGAGGGAAATAAAAAAGGAGAATCTCAGAATCTGAGTTAAAATCTTTAAACTGACCTTCATGGAGGACTGGAATTCCTCCCATAAGGCAACAGGGACATGCTGGGGCAGTAAAAGTAGCAACTCCACACAACTCCTGTGAATTCACCATCCAGCAGAGAAAAATATAGTTCAAGGACAGATACAATACACCTTGCATAGAAATGTCTAATGGATCTAAATATATGAATTTCAAGGCCAGAAGTTGCACATCACAATAACAAGGAAGAGAAGGAGAATGAGGGCAATGTCCTTGATGGTGCTTCTGTAAACATGAAGGAAATTTGTGAACAACCTCAGGATTTAACCCTTTTTAATCATGCCGGTGTGTCTTATATTTTACCATCTCATATTTATTTATTTTAACAACATGGTTGAATGGCTTAACAACAGACCCACTGAGTCGATTTGAACACACAAGAAAACACCTACATGGATCGTTAACACTCATAGAATGGAAAGGAAACTTTTGGGTTTGGGTAGAACAGTGAAATAGAGCTGCTAACAAGTGTACGCAGTGTCTGGATTCGACAGAATACCGTACTCACAGTGCTAGCTTTTCAAGTAGAAGTGGCACATTTTCACATTCAGAGGAGAGACACGAGGTGGCCTTTGCGAAGCTGAGTATGGCCACAGTGTAGACCTCCAGCAGGGGTAGGGGGTCTTCATCCGTCTTCCACCGACCAGCATTCTCCACTAAGACCTACCATACCAATGTAAACACCAGGGAATAGAGGCCATTAATGATGGTACCACTACTACGACATCTATAATGTAGCTGAAAGTAACATTAAATCAGACCATAAGAAGGTCATTCATAATGGTACACAATGTAAAGCAATGCAAGTCAGGTCAGAACCACATAGAACTGATCGTCTGCTACTTAGGAAAACCAAGGTAGGTCGAACTTGCACTTTAATTGTCAAACACCGTTTCTGTACCAGAAAGGTAATGCAAAGTTTTAAATGCAATGGAGAAAAATAATGGAAAGAGATAAAAATATATATATTCTAGGATCAAGTTTCTAATTTTTTCTTTGAGTCCATTACAATAAACTTTTGGTAAAGGTTACTATAATTCCATACTTAAAAGAAACAGCTTGGTAGATCACATTAAGTTTGTAGTGTGTACACATACTTTTTAAATGGATCATGTAATACATCTTTTTATACGAGTCTTATCCACGTTATATTGTATTCTTGCTCGTTGATTTGTTTGTTTAATGACTCCTCATCAATTTCCCCTTCCATGTCATTGAGCCATAAACTAGATCCTTAATCAGCTTAACACATATTCAGAGTTGCAATGGTTATATCTGCGCATGTATAACTGCAGGATTTGACCAAGCAACCATCATCATATTTTGGGTTAAGGTAAAAGTAAACACATCGAATCAGATCTACATAATATGGACGTGCATGAGAATTCTCATCAGGCCCTCAAAATGGAATTCATATTAAGGCTTTGAATTCGTGTCGATATTGTCGAAAAGTATTCAATGACTGACTTCCATCAGCTAGTTTTTATGATGGGAAGTGAAAATGAAGCTGTGACGTGTGCACGTGTGCACACTTTTCAGAATAAAATGCATGTATTTGTCAACTGCAGGAATGTTTATTTCTGTGACCCGAGTTCTGCAGGCCGGTGATGAAGAACTACGCTGATTAAGGCATGGGACCCAAATTCTGCATGCCGGTGATGGTGAACTATGATAATTAGGGTATGGGACCCGAGTTCGTACAGACCGATGATGCTGAACTACGGTAATTGGGGCATGGGACCCGAGTTCGTACATAACGGTAATTGGGGCATGGGACCTGAGCTCGTACATAACGGTGATGGTGAACTACGGTTATTGGGGCATGGGACCTGAGCTCTTACAGGCCAGTGATCGTGAACTACGGTAATTGGGGCATGCGGCCTTGGCTAACACCTTGTTTAAAAAAAAAAAAATCACAGCTTTTTTCTTTCGAGAAATAACGCAGACTATCAAAAGTAGACAATGTATGCAACCATTTAAGATCTGCAAGAATCATTCAACAAAAAACGGTTTGAACGTGCATGTCCAGTGCCATTCATTAACCCAAATGCAATGCAAACATGCATGGATTATTTCAGTATGTCGCTAGCCCCCCGTCCTCCCAGCATGACCACTGGGACCTGCACCCAGCTAGCTTCATCTGGACCTCCGGCCCGGAGGAAAACCACTGCGGGATCAACGCTCATGCATCAAGGTCACTTCTCCACACGATAATCCGACCAATGCGCACATAAACATTGGCAACTGGCACATAGCGTTATTACGGACGGGTCAAATAGCAGAGGAACGGTTTTCCATCTCATCTTAAAAGGCAGCTAGCTAGCTAGCCAGCTAGCTAGCTAGCCGCTTAGCTACATTGTTGTAGCCGACGTACACGCGCATCCTCGGCCAGGAAGCAGGAGGCTGCAGGCTGGGACGACGCGGAGGAAACAAGCTTACTTGACAAAACTCCTGGCAGAAATGCAAAGAGGCCTCCAACGACGATCCCGAGCTTTCTTTTAGTGTTGCGGTCAAATTCTGAAAACGTTCTCGGAGTCCCTCGATAGTTTTCCGTGTATCATATTCCTTCTCTGTCTCCCCCTCCGCCATCTTCACAACAATCACGACCGCGTACGCACAGATGTTACGTCGCCAGACGCGCACACGCACGGGCACGCAGGAGGGGGAGGGGAGCGCCAGAGTGTGTGCTCCACATTCTCTGATGTCAACAAAGCATCAATGACCTTACAATGACACAAGATGGTAATCTACAAACTAGGCTCCGACGTTTACCCAGCACCCTACCTTATAATATAGACCAGTGTTATGGTCTGTAACCTTTGGTTTTATTGCCACTTGCTCCAAGTTTTAGTGAGGCATTTGAGTGGATATGGTTTGGTTAAACATGATCCTGGGAAATACTGGATGCTGATAATGTGTGACCAAAATGATCTACTAATTTCTAAGTGTTCTGAATTTAACTATGTTATACATTTATTTCTCAAATTGAATATGACACACTTACAATACAGAATAACATATTATATCTCCAAACAACTCAGCAGCCAGAGATAAGGGGTTCAACCAACCAAATACAGTTCATGTATTTGGTTTATTGAACCAAAATACATGGTGTTACATTGTTACACCATAAAGCATTCACTTAATCAACTTATGTAAAGAGCTTTTCTTTATGTAATGAGCCCTATAGATCAGTAGAAGTACAAACAGACAATAAATACACACATTAATACAATTAGCAATCAATATAACTAATACACAACAAAATATATAATAATATATATTAAAAAAAGAATTAAATTGTATGTGTTGCGAATCAACCGATGGATATTATCCCAAAACACATTTGGTTATTCCAATAAGTTTTTGCATATGGTTAACTAGGTGAGCTTAATAGTTTGTAATATAATATAATATATTATATTATATTATATAATATATTTTTGTAAAATTTTCATTTGATGATTGATTATTGTCAATAATCTGGTATAACATTGACATCAACAGGTACCTAATTGCTCACACCAAAGAAGTGAAGATGTAGTCTACATGTTTTGATAAAGTTTATTTCTATAATTTATCATTTCATCTACCGAGAGATATTATTGTATTTACACAAGAGAGGTGCATGTTGAGCTGCAGACATATAGAAGAGTGAAGGCACGCGCCCATCATGAAGACAATCTGTTGCTGAACTTCTTTTCAAGATCAGGGCCGAGCTGCAGTCTCCACCTCTACTGTCTGTGGTAACGGCAGGTACCACAGTGGCAGGCGGTCTGGTTCTTCACCAACTCTGTGTTTCCGTTTCCTAAGGTAACCTTGGTCTGAAAGAGGACAGAGAGAAGCAGGCGGGAGTTTAGCTGGTTATACATTCATGTGCTGCATCACATCCTACTGTACAAGCTTTGCCACATTACATAGGGCGTATAATAACGATGGCCTCTACTTCAATAATGTGTACATTATGGGTCCTTTCCATTCTTTATCTCCTTTTAAATGCTTTGACTGTCCTGTAATTATGCTGCTGTGTGAGGACACATAGTCCGTCCTGGATTAATTATGTGTATCTTATCTCATGTGTTACAGCTTTAATAATAAGTCATTACAATATAAATGTATTTCAGTCTCTTGAACCTAATGAAAAAAAAATCAGGAAATAGTTGATGAATACCGGAGTGCTACGTGATGCGACACAGCAGGTGGCCTCCGATGTTATGTTCTTTGTCACGATCATGGCCTCCTTGGACTTCAGGGGAGTGGGGAACGCTTTGGAGAAGCAGCAGCCCATGCACTGGTACACCGGTCTCTCCCGACTCGAGAACAGAGGGTTTCTCCTCAGAGTGCATTCACCACAGCCCACTGGGAAACCATCAATGACCCCGGATTAATAAACCAACTAACAAACAAGGTACAAGAAAACTTTAGGTGAGGTTTCTGTGATTGCCGTCATTCTGATGAAAAATGTGTTTACTCTTTATCATTTACATTAATAACCCACAATGAAAACGTGGATATTCCTAACAAAGACTCAAGTGATATACATGGGAAACATGCACCATGCAAAGCACACATATGCAAAGGCTATAGGTCTATTCTATTAAGCCCTGTTAATAATACAACATCAGTCCACAGCCAGGTTTCTTAAATTGTAAGTGTATCACATTTCCATACAAAAATAGAATAAAATGTTGAATTAATAGTGGACAGTGTTATTGGACAGCAGATATCTTACTTCGTGACATGTCTGTGTTCTGATACGAGTCCGCGATGTAGAGGAGGAAACACAGCAGGAGAGCAGATAGCGTGGCACTTTTCATTGAAGCCGTCATGGTGGAAGTGAAAGTTAACTATAATATCAAGCAGGGACATTAACAGGTTGGTTAAAAATAAACTCTCAACTATGACATTTTGATTGAAAAAAATAGGTTAAATGATACAATAGAATAACGTTGTAGAGAAGTACAAATTCAGCAGCAACGCACCTCTTCTCTTGGATGATGCTGGCTTGGGGAAGTGGCTCCAATGCCTTGTACAGGCGCCCCCTGAGACTATATACACTGCTGGGATTAGATAACATCCTACAACCTTATCGGAGATCTCTCTGAATCAGCAGCCACTTAGCTACCTGGCTCATAATCACTCGGAAAAAAGAGCAGTACCCACGGCGAGAAGTCAAAACACACTCATCATCCTTCCGTCCTGACCTAATACTTCTAATCCCGGGGGAGGGGTTCCTAGGTAACTGGGTGGTTATCATTGGTCTTGTCATAGCAAGTGGAAGGGGGTCATTAGTTCATGAATTTGCTGGACCACTGTATTAATTTGCACTTACATTACTGTTTGCCTTGGACAATACTGTGCATGCATGATGCTAGAAGGAAAACTAAATCCTCCCAGCTCATTGAGAGTCAAAGTGTTTCTATGATTAAAACCACCGGGTACAGACTGTTCCGTGACGCAGGGCATAGAAGATACGAATATTAAGAAGTTAAGAAGTTAAGTAAACCATTACAACCATCTATATTTACAATTGAAAAGTGTTTCTGGACAAAGAGAGGAACCAAATGGGTATTGGACATTCGTTACAGTGTAAACCACCTGTTCACCGATTGATGCGGACCAATGGGTGTCTTATCATAGTTGAGTTGAACTTTTAGTGTGACCCTGGTTGTGTTGGTAATAAAGCCTATGAACAAAACAACAATAAATATAAGATAGAACCTATTAATACATCAATAAAGACAGGCCATTTCATTGTTTGAGTTTAAATGATGAGCTACATAAAAGAAAATGATTGGAGAAAATAATTGCATTTCAGTGCTTGACTGTATTTCCGTAACAACCTTTTTTTGGTGCCTTTTTATTGACAAGGTTAGGAGATTGTTCCATGATCCGATGGCTGTTTTCTTCCTACAACAATGAGACGAATGTGTATCTGGAATAAGACCAAGTTATTTTGTCGTCTTACGATCTACGAGAGTGACCCAGTGTGGTGGCAGGTGGGACCACAGACAGTGGAAAATCCAAGGTCTACTGTAGGGTATCAGTTTATTAACTAATTTGAAATCCGTTCTAAGACAACATGGTATGGTAAATAAATTAAAAAGCATTTTACCATGCAGAAGATCCTAAACAAATTTCTATGAAAGACACTTAAATCCCATGCAAAATATTTATACCACTTTAGTATGGGGGGGGGGGGGGGGGCACTACGAATCTGTAAACTATTCAGCCTCTAATTCATATACAGTACTTATAGAAACCACCTCTAATTCATTACTTGTGGAAACACCCTCTAATGTGTATTTACTTGTGGAAATAGCCTTCATATCTACTCATGGAAACAGCCTATAATTTGTAATAACTTGTGGAAACAGCCTCTAATTCCTATTTACTCATGGAAACACCCACTAATTTGTATAAACTTGTGGAAACAGCTTCTTATTCCTATTTACTTTTGGAAAGAGCCTCTAATTTATATTGACTTGTGGAAACAGCCTTTAGTTCATATTTACTTGTGGAAAAAGCCTCTTATTCATATTCACTTGTGGAAACAGCCTCTAATTTGTATTAATTTATGGAAACAGCTTCAAATTCCTATTAACTTATGGAAACAGCCTCTAATTGGTATTCACTTGTGGAAACAGCCTCTAATTCCTATTTACTTATGGAAACAGCCTCTAATTCTATGTGGAAACAGCGTGTAATTCATATTTACTTTTGGAAACCGCCTCTAATTCCTATTCCCTTGTTGAAACAGCCTCTATTCATATTTACTTGTGAAAACAGCCTCTAATTTGTATTCACTTGTGGAAATAGCCTCTAATTCATATTCCCTTCTGGAACAGCCTCTAATTCCTATTCACGTGTGGAAACAGCCTCTTATTCCATTTATGGAAAAAGCCTCTTATTCTTATTTACTTTTGGAAAGAGCCTCTATTTATATTGACTTGTGGAAACAGCCTTTAATTCATACTCACTTGTGGAAAGAGCCTCTAATTCATATTCACTTGTGGTAACAGCCTCTAATTTGTATTAATTTATGGAAACAGCTTCAAATTCCTATTTACTTATGGAAACAGCCTCTAATTTATATTCACTTGTTGAAACAGCCTCTAATTCATATTCCCTTCTGGAACAGCCTCTAATTCCTATTCACTTGTGGAAACAGCCTCTTATTCATATCAATTTATGGAAAAAGCCTCTTATTCCTAACTTTTGGAAAGAGCCTCTAATTTATATTTACTTGTGAAAACAGCCTCTAATCTGTATTCACTTGTGGAAATAATTCATATTCCCTTCTGGAACAGCCTCTAATTCCTATTCACTTGTGGAAACAGCCTCTTATTCATATCAAATATAGCCTCAAATTCATATATACTTGTGGAAACAGCCTCTATATATACGTACTTGTAAAAACAGCCTCTAATTCGTATTCACTTGTGAAAACAGCCTCTGATTCATATTCCCTTGATGAAACAGCCTCTAATTCCTATTCACTTCTGGAAACAGCCTCTAATTCATATTCAATTATGGAAACAGCCTCTAATTCATAAACAGCCTCTAATTCCTATTCACTTGTGGAAATAGCCTCTTATTCATAAACAGCCTCTAATTCATATTTACTTGTGGAAACAGCCTCTAATTCATATTCGCTTGTGAAAACAGCCTCTTATTCATATCCATTTGTGGATATAGCCTCAAGTTCATAAATACTTGTGGAAACAGCCTCTAATTCATGTAGGCTAGCCTACTTGTGGAAATAGCTTCTCATTCCTATTTTCTTATGGAAACAGCCTCTAATTCATATTCCCTTGTAGAGACAGCCTCTTATTCCTATTCACTCGTGGAAACAGTCTCTTATCATTTAAATGTGTGGATATAGGCTCAAATTCTGGAAAAAGCATCTATTCATATTTATTTGCTGAAATAGCCTCTAATTCATATTCACTTGTGGAAATGGCCTCTTATTCATATTTATTTGTGGAAACAGCCTCTAATACATATTAACTTGTGGAAGAAACCTCTAATTCGTATTTACTTCATTCCCTCTAATTCCCAGTTCAGACTCTACAGCGGACCACGCGGTATCACTGTACAGTAGAGCACAGGGCCAGCCCGTGCACCGGGGTCCCAGAAACCCCGTCGACGAGACAAAACTCGCGGCGTGAACGTGGCAGCCATTTTACATCCTTAAGAGTGAATGACTGGAGCCGGACCAGTGCCGGGAGTTTTACACTTTTCTCTTTTTATTATCACATTTATCTTCCGAAATTATCAACACAACACAATTTGGTGATCCATCGGCAGGTATGGCACATGTCAATTAGTCGTAGGAATGTTGATGAGTTGGTTTCCTGAAGTGTGCGCGGTGCTGGTGTTTGAAACAATGTGAACTGGCTGAGTTCTCCAGCCGGCGTTTTGAAAATGGACTCTCCCTCCGGCGGCACGCTGCGGATCCGCAGCTAGCTCTGCCTTAGCGGGCCCCCGGGAGGACGGCCAATGTGTACGGCTTGGTTTAGCAATCGATACGTTAACATCGCTACATTGCGTTTGAGGAAGGACTTGATATAATGCTGAGCAGATGAGCTAGCGAAGATGCTAAGTGGAGCTAGCCCGTCTGACAGATCGGCTCATTGTCACGGTGGCTATCGTTAGCGGCTGAAAACAAGCTTCCTGTGTGGTGCTGCTTTTTATGGTTCATTGTTTGTTTAACGTGTGCACAAGGATACACTAGGATATAATATTTAGTTTGACCAACTTCCAACCAACAATTGATAAGCTTTGTTATTGTACTTCTAACCAAAGAGGAGGCAACAGTAGCTTTAGCCGTGCAGACTAGCTAGCTAGCACCAACGTGTTAACCAGCCCCTCCCTCTGACTGGAGCCTGCTGCTATATGCAATAATATTAGTACGTCTCGATGCACGGATGGGTTGTTAAGGTAGCCGGGTCGGTCTTTATATAGGGGGCTGCATTAAAATGTTATTCGACCATCGTGAAAGATGTTTCTCTACACACGGCAAGCATGTGCAGTAACTTAGATCGATAAGGAACCACTTTAATGTGCTTATTGGCCCTCAGTCCAGAAACAGGCGAACAATGATAAATAGTAGCAACTTGCATCATGTCCTAATTTTGTAACGGAACCGTAAAATAAAAACTTTAGTTATAAAATCACCGTTCCAGTTCATATGATTTCAAGTTAGATTTGTTGTCAGTTTTGGTACAGTATGCTATACGATACATGCTTGTTCACTGGTCAGCCACCGGAAGCTGGGGCTCAGCCGCTGAAGGAACACGTGGATGAGCATCTAGCCTGCTGGAGGCAGCAGCAGAGCTAACATGTACTTTGGAGAATACACTGGACCGCTGCAGCAGCGACTTGGTTCTGCATGCACGAACTTTGAAACAAATGAGATTCCCGTATTCACAAATATTCAACCGGTATTGCCAACTTTCAGAAGTGTATTGACAATTAATGCACTCTGAAATTGCTATTAGTTTTGTCTAGCTTCAAGATCTAAATTATGCAGTGTTGTTGTAGTTCTGAGGACAAAGACAAAGTCTAACCTTTTTTTGTGCTCTATACATATTTGGGGCAGGTTTGATTTACTGTCTAAAATTGGTCTGTTGCATAATCTTACTCAAGCCAAGTTTATTCATTGCAAATATAATTCACTAAATACATGATTTTGCCCCCCTCCCCATGTACAAGCCGTTTGTCCACACAACACCCACATGTTACCACGATCACGCATTCATTTGGCTCATTGCCTTTACACAGATTTCTGGAGACATGGCCACAGAACATATTAATGGAAATGGTCCAGAAGAACCAATGGACACCTCTGCTGCAGTTACCCATTCTGAGCACTTCCAGACTTTATTAGAAGCTGGTTTACCACAGAAAGTTGCTGAAAAACTAGATGAAATTTACATAGCAGGTAAGACAAATGAATGTCTCTGTATATTCATATACTTGCATTTTATTGATGCAAACTTTTGCATGTGCTGTTATCTTCTTTGCCTTTTTGAATGTGGGAATTGGTTATTTTAAAGCAACTTTTTGTGGTTTCTTACCAAAATGGGTACTGCAGTGCTACACTTTGTTTATTTATACACTTTCTAGTGAAGTTGCATTGTAAATCACTGTTAAGTTGTCCCTCTCACTGTAATAACACTTTATTCTTATTCTCAGGAGTAACAATAGTGTTCAATTGGATGGATTTATATTAACCTGGCCCTATTCACCATTTAAACACAGCTCTAAAAAGACAGTTAAAATATCACCTGCATATGGTTACAGGCTGTACTTTGGCCTCCTCACGTTTGTAAGATATACACACTCACAGAGGGAGGAGTTTCAGTAGCAATCCAGGGGTCATTTCGGGACTTGGGTGTCATAGTGGGAAATCACTATGCCGGGCTATTTCAACCAGATGGGGACAAATAGCAGCGACAGCTGTCTGCTTGGTGGCAGTTTGGGACAGGTGATGGCGCCTCTGTAGACCCAAATGCTGGCAGAGTGATTAAGAGCGTGAGCCACACCATAGAGGGAACATGCGTATCATGTTTCACGCTCACATCTGTTATGATTAGTGGGGCGAAAAATACTGGTTGGGGAATAAAGTACAGCCTGCCTTCTAGACATTTCTCCATTAGACCAGAATTATAATGGGTTAACGGTCCATCACAGCAAAAAAGCCTACTGCGTTATCAAATTGGCCTAAAATCCTGATCATAGAAAGGCACTGCAGCTCCATTTGGTTTTAATTGTCAGCTGCTTGTTGTGTGTGTTGTGCGTTCGGCTGCCAACAGGACTGGTGTCACACAGTGACCTGGATGACCGGGCGATCGAGGCCCTGAAGGAGTTCAACGAGGACGGAGCGCTGCAAGTCCTGCTGCAGTTCAAGGAGAGCGACCTCTCACATGTTCAGGTATGATGACACTGGTCGTATCATCCTATTGGAGGATCCTAATGAGCTGGGGTTTCATACTTCAGCACAATATAAGATGGTGGAAGTGTTGTTCTGATGGTATACGTTATTCTGGTTTCTTTCGAAGAACAAAAGTGCCTTTCTTTGTGGAGTTATGAAGACGTACAGACAGCGAGAGAAACAAGGGACCAAAGTGTCGGACTCCAATAAAGGACCAGATGAGGCCAAAATCAAAGTGAGTCCACATTGAACCCTGGAAACCTTTATTGTTTTTTGACTATGTTGGAATATATTTGGGTAGTAGCAAGTATCAAAGCAACATTGCAGTCAAGTACAAACACCGCTGACCATCCACTTGATGTACGCCTATATTTAAACCGCTCTCCCTGAAGAGCGGCAGTCTCACTGCAGTTAAACCCTCCATGGTGTTGACAGGCCCTGCTGCAGAGGACTGGCTACACACTCGATGTGACCACAGGCCAGAGGAAGTACGGGGGGCCCCCCCCAGAGTCGGCCCACTCCGGGGTGCAGCCCACCATCGGTACAGAGGTACGGCCCTCTCTGATCACAGCCTACTCTACCTGGTGTCCAAGTGATGACCATTTCTACTCTGTAGTAACCTTGGTTACAATGATGACTAACCGCTAAGACCTGACAGGACACGCACCAGTACAACCACAGCGTGGGCCACAACCCTTCCTATGGTTTTAATCGTATGGCTTATCACCTGGCAGATATTCGTTGGCAAGATCCCCAGAGACCTCTTTGAAGACGAGCTGGTCCCGCTGTTTGAGAAGGCTGGTCCTATCTGGGACCTTCGCCTGATGATGGACCCTCTCAGTGGCCTGAACCGAGGCTACGCCTTCGTCACGTTCTGCACTAAAGACGCGGCACAGGAGGCCGTTAAACTGGTACGTCATCTCTGGCCCGTCTCGCATCCCTTTAACACCAGATTAAATGGGTGCTTCGTTGGGATGCCAGTACATTAAATGTTCTTTCTGTCCAAATGATGACCTCTTTAATGTATCACCGAGGGACTCCGGTCGCTGTGACGGTTTACCGCTAAGATCTGAATGGACAAAGACTCGTGGCAATTGGCATCTCGACTGTTTCTCTCTTTACTTCAGACCTGTCACTTGACGAGTTTTATTTTGCATGCTAACATCGTTATCAATTGCTGATCATAAAAAAATAGAATTATTAGGCAATCCTTTCAGCACGGGAAATTGTCGGTTGGGTTATGCTGATATAACAAATACTAAACTACTCGCACGCCATCTCTGGCACGTCGTGCCGATGCCAACATGGAATCATAACCAACGCGCCGTCTTACGCCGGTGGCCTGCTCATGCTTGTGATTTCCAATCTTTTTACAGTGCAACAACAATGAAATTCGACCAGGAAAACACATCGGCGTCTGCATCTCTGTGGCCAATAATAGACTGTTTGTGGGGTCCATCCCCAAGAGTAAAACAAAAGAGCAGATTGTGGAGGAATTTGCAAAAGTCACAGGTAGGTCCAGGTCGCAGTTTTTGCCCACAAGATTATTAAAGTACAACCAAATAATTAAATCATCCAATTGTTTGGCTACTGGTCTTGATGACCCAGTTTAAGGAGTTAAACGAGTCATTCCATCATTAAGCGGGTAGTTAATTGAGTTGCCAGTTGCTTAACTGTTCTTTGTGTCCAAATGATGACCTCATTTATGTATCACCGAGGGACTTCGGTCGCTGTGACGGTTTACCGCTAAGATCTGACTGGACCAAAGCTTGTGTCAATTGGCATCTAGAATTTATTTGCCTTTTACTTCAGACCTGTCATTTGATCAGTTTTATCTTCCATGTTAACATCGTTATCATTTGCTGATCATACGAAATATAATTATTAGGCAATCCTCTCTGCAAGGGAAATTGTCGGTTGGGTATGCTAATATAAGCAAATCCATCCCCTGTAATAAGTCCTGGTAAACTTATCCCTGAATCTCTCCTTGTCACAGAGGGCCTAAACGACGTCATCCTGTACCACCAGCCAGACGACAAGAAGAAGAACCGCGGCTTCTGCTTCCTGGAGTACGAGGACCACAAGACGGCGGCCCAGGCCCGCCGCCGCCTTATGAGCGGCAAGGTGAAGGTGTGGGGCAACGTGGTCACGGTGGAGTGGGCCGACCCCATCGAAGACCCCGACCCGGAGGTCATGGCCAAGGTGAGCTCCTGTGGGGTAGGAGGCAGCAGGCTATGGTAAAGTCCTGTGGGGTAGGATGCACTTGGCCAAGGTAAAGTCCAGGTGGGTAGGGATGGATGCATTAGGCTATGGTTAAGTCCTGTGGGGTAGGATGGAGTAGGCTATGGTAAAGTCCTGTGGGGTAGGTTAGGATGCATTAGGCTGAGGTTGACCGCGGGTGAGCCAGTCGCACAGTATAAACGCTCACAATATGAGACATTGTTGTGGTATGTATTTGGCTAAAATGACAGCCTTCATCACTAACATTTTTGAATGATTTCTTCCAGGTGAAGGTTCTGTTTGTGAGGAACCTAGCCAGCACAGTAACAGAGGAGATCCTGGAAAGCACCTTCAGTCAATTTGGCAAGCTGGAGAGGGTGAAGAAGTTGAAAGACTACGCCTTCATTCACTTTGAGGAGAGGGACGGCGCGGTGAAGGTAAGGGGTTTCAAACGTTCAGTCTCCTTCTAAAGGGTTCTGCAGCCATTCAGGACCTTCTCCAACTCTCTCCCTCCGTCATGTTCTGACAGGCTCTGGCTGACCTCAATGGAAAGGACCTGGAGGGGGAACACATAGAGATCGTCTTCGCCAAGCCCCCCGACCAGAAGAGGAAAGAGCGCAAAGCGCTCCGACAAGCAGCCAAAACACAAATGTAAGGATAAGGTGCGCTTTGGGCCAGGCCCTGTTTAATCTCTCAGCCGGGTGGATCTCTAACCACTGTGCGCCTGTCTCCTAGGTATGACGATTACTATTACTACGGGCCCCCACACATGCCGCCGCCCACCAGAGGCCGGGGCCGGGGGGGCCGAGGAGGCTACTCCTACCCTCCAGAGTATTACGGCTATGAAGACTACTATGATTACTACGGATACGACTACCACAACTACCGGGGCGGCTACGACGACCCCTACTACGGCTACGACGACTACCAAGTGAGCGGGAGAGGAAGGGGAGGCCGTGGAGGAGGAGGAAGCGGTGGGGGCGGAGGAGGCGGCGGAGGAGGAGTACGCGGAGGCACCAGCCAGACCCGGGGCCGCGGCGGAGCCACGCCCAGGGGCCGGGCCAGCTTCTCCCAGCGAGGAGGTCCTGGGACCAGCAGAGGTGAGCTCACAGTGAGGGTATGAGGAGGATGGTGAACCGGAGACTCTGGGGTAAAGGAGGCTCTCCCGTCCACTTGTATTGTTCTGTCGCTACGGCAACATTAGCTTTACCTTAATCGTCTTCCTATGAGAGGGCTGCAGAAGTGAAAGGACTGAAGGGGTCCATAGGTTGTGGCTTCTGTCCAAAGATTGGGACATAGGCCAAGAACCGCTTTAAAGTTCAGCATTTGTAATCAATTATGTTGCCACCGAAGACGAGTAATATTGGTGTTGAATAAAATTTGGACTGCTTGACATCTGAAACGGTCCTTATGCCCTAAACCCTGACAGGGGGTGTCTTCTTTCAGAGCTAGACACACTCAGGCCTCCAGCGCTGCCACAAGGTGTGTTCTGGGGGGAAACCAGTACTAGTAACAGCTTTCCATCTCCATTGAATCATCCCATGGTGAGTGACGGGGTGATGTGTCTCATGTGATCCGTCTTCTGATTGGTTCCAGCAGGGAAGCGGGGGCGTGGCCGGTCCTGACCTGTCCACGTGGAGACGGACTTGCTGTGTGGGGTTACACCGTAAGCTGCAATGGATGTTGATAGAAAAACAAACTTCAACGAAAAAGTTCCAACGATATTCCAGCCTTACTGAAGAAGCATCTCCTAGCCCCCCCCCCCCCCCCCCTCTAACTGCCACCTGGAAAAGAAAATGCCGGAGGATAATGAATGGTTGCCCCACCTTGTTCCTAGCCCCTAGCTCCATGCTCCATGTATTGCCCCAACAATCGCCCCTCTCCCCGCCCCAGAACATGCCATTTTTAAATAATTATTGAAGAATTTGCACTTTTAAGTTTCTTAGGTTTGAAGTGGCTCAAAGGAGCTTGATGCTATTGTATATTTTTGTGCTAATTGTCTGAATATCCTGTTAATCTTAATGGTTTGGATGTTTGGAGGAACGTTTGCAGGTCTTTAGGGCGTACCCACCTGGCTGGATAAGTCAGGCATTCCAGGAAAGTTGTTCTTTTCAGAGCTCGTCTTTAAGGGTTGGTTGACTACCTCACTACCCGGCCTGTGCTGTAAATAGGGAAACTATATTGATGGAAGCAGGGCTTGTTTTTACCCTACAAAATATGCACAAGAGCAGCAGCGCAAAACAAAAAAATGTACTTAATGTAATATAGGCGTTTTAGCTGCGGCTCTGACACTGCAAACAGTCAAACTGGGCATGCAAAACAATCTCATCAGATGAGTCTGAACCAGCCCTGCTTCCATCCTATTTTGAGCTGAGCGGCAGCAGTGGCGCTCAGAGTATGTAGTTACTGGTGTATAGTTTTTCGAAAAAGGAAAAAAAAAGTTACTTTTGTAAAGGCTTCAACACCACAGGGGGCATCCAACTTTGTTTTAATACGCCCTGCAGTGTCCCTTTGGAACCACTATTCTAGTGGATTTGTTTTATATTAATACCAATGAAGCAACAGAATAATGTCAGACAAAACCATAACCCAGTAATCGTCCCAATTATGTAAGATCTCAGATCACACCTGACCACCGCGAGTCACTCATATTTATTTTCAAGGTTCTCTTGAATGAATACTAATTGCCATATTGCCCCGCCATCGCGAAATGTGTGCCTATTGTTGGTGTCCTGGTGCGGGGGATCAGCGTCACGCCGTGGGAGAAGGGATACTGCAGAGAATGATTTCTATTTCCAGGTATAGCAAAAAGGAAACAGTGCTATTCAATCCCCGGTTTTGTATACAGTTAACTCCCTCTTCAATAAAATCATTACAACCACCTTTTGAAAAAAAGATGTTAGCAGTTTTAAACTATTGTTGGTGGCCAACAACGTTTTTTGCATTCCTGCAAATAAATTGTTTTATACTGTAAAATGGAGGTGAGTGTAACTTATTTTTGTAATAAAGTTTTTGATTTCTATCTGTGTCGTACTGTTTGGAATGACATCTTCCTGATCATAAAGAAGTCACCAGGATGTTGATCTCCAACCTGTCCAGACTCTAGTTTTGACTTAAGTTTAGACTCTAGTCTTGACTGGTCAAGACTGGTGGTCCAGACTCTGGTCCAGTCTGTCTGGACCAGACTAGGCCAGACTGATCCACAGGCCATGTGTTTTGATGTATTTGCTCTGCCTTTTCACTATCATTTCTGCGGTCTAATCACAATAGTGATTCATTTATTAGATAAATACAAAATAAAGGAACCTTTTTTTTGAAGGCTTATGGATGCAGCGCTGATGATGAACCAATTATTTTCTGCAACGGATATCAGGCCTTTTGCGATACATTTATACATTAAATGTCATGCAGCCTGCAATTCTTTATGTACCTCGGTACATCAGGGGAGCCACTCGATATTGAAATAGTCTGAGCGCTTTGTAAATGATAGGGCTGCGCCCGAACTGGGCGGAGATGACATCATGGCTGAAGATCAGCACGCATGGTCTGCTTGCTCCCGATCAGCGACCATTCAAATAGAAACACAAAAACATGGCAACGGGAATGCACAAATGATGATAAAAAGAAGTACTTAATGTGAAATAGTCTTTGAACCACTGACCTGTCCACCGCCGCGTCGTCATGCGGCCGCCGTGCGTCGTTACTCCGCGCCTGCCGCAGCCACCGCGCATGTCTGCAATACAAATCATATCGTGCAGAGACAACAAAACACAGATGGTAAGTCGCATCTGATCTTTAACGTGATGTATTTTTGAATGAAAATGCGTTTTTGTACGCTTTAGTCATTGCTATCCGTTCTAACCGCGTTCTCCACCTTGCGGTCTTCTACTAACAGTAGTGCACATCTGTGCGGTGAAAACATGGGGTTCATCCGAGTTTATCTGCAGAAGATGAGGAACGGGATTCGGCTAGAAGCAGTCCGAGAGCTGGCCCGTCAATACCCGGTGTTTTGCTTTCTCCTGGTGATTCTGCTACTGTCAACAGTCCTGCTGAACAGGTCCGGTCTAACGGTATCCTGATCCAAGCCGTAGATGCAACTGTCTGAACAGCTGGTTCTACGCAGCAAATATATCTTTGTATTTCTATACACAGATATCTTCACATACTAATGGTGTTTTGGTCGTTTCTGGCTGGAGTGGTGACGTTTTACTGTTCTCTGGGACCCGAGTCGCTTCTGCCCAACGTCCTAACCTCCTTTAGGCCAAAAATCAAGGTACGCCTGAGAGGGTCAGAAGGTCTTGTCTGATAGGCCGAGTAGGAGATGCGGTTGTGAGGTTGGGAACAAACAGTGTTTATGGAACTGTAACGGTGAACTGCTTCTGATTATGCTAAATCTTGGTTGTAGCTTGACATACTGGCTGATGATGTTCTCTCTCTCTGACTAGTCGTACCAACAGGAGCTCTTTCCCCTGGGTCACAGTTGTGCTGTGTGTGGAAAAATCAAATGCAAAAGGCACAGGTGAGTGACCTCCCTGACCCCGACCCTGACCCAAACCTGACCCTGACCCCAACCCCAACCCTAGTCATCAGACCCAAAGAGAAGGGTTTTCACCTGGGAGTTATTTGGGTGTTTACGTTCTCCTTAAATGGCAGGACAGGATGTTGGGGTGTACTTGTACCTACTGAGTTAAGCCTGATACGCAGGGGATGCCCCCCAACACAGCGGTAGCTCAGCTTTTTCAGTGGAAAGTCCTGGTATTGATGACCAGAGTTTGGAGCTCATGACAGACCGGATGTTCCTTCTGCTGCTGATCCACAGACCCACTCTACTGCTGGAGAACTACCAGCCCTGGCTGGACCTGCAGGTCCCCTCCAAGGTGGACGTCTCCCTCTCAGAGGTCCAGTATGAATAATACATCTTCTACTGTTTTAATTTATATATTTTATATCACATCTTCTATTTTTAACTTTATTTGATACGCTCAGTTTTGTTTTGCCTTACCTTTGCACTCTTCAGAATTATTTTGCACCATTTAGAATTTATTTATTTCAAATATTACTTATTTTATTTCCGTTTCTCCTTATTGCACTTGCCTGGTACATATTTTGGCTTTCACAATAAAGCTGACTTTGACTTGTGACTAAAGTTGTTTCTTTTTCTTAAATTTGATTCTAGATTCTGGAACTGGTTCTGGAGAACTTTGTATATCCCTGGTACAGGTAACCACTGTCTCTTTGGTCTAGTGCTCTATTTAACACACGTCAGACATGACGGTCTCAATGAAGCCAGCATGTGGTGGCCATGACGCTCCCTCTGTCCAGAGACATCACAGACGACGAGGCCTTCGTGGACCAGCTGCGCGTGACGCTGCGTTTCTTTGCGGCCGTGTTGGTCCGCCGAACCCAGAAGGTGTGGATAACGGCAACAAACCACGAGCAATACCAATATCAGCGAGGTCCGTCCTAACATGACGTCGGGATGTTTCTGTCTCAGGTGGACGTGGCTGCCCTGATCACACGCAAGCTGCTGAAGGTCTCCATGAAGCACATCGAGGTCATTAGCAAGGCCAGGCAGAAAGGTACTGAGGACACTGAAGCCTGAGGGAGCCACTCTCCTCTGGTGGGGAAGAGGGCCAGGCAAAAGGTAATGAGGACACTAAAGGTCATCAGCAAGGCCAGCCAGAAGGTACTGCAGGACACTGATGGCTGAGGTAGAGGATAGTGGAGTAGTTGTGGTGCTGGACTCACAGGCCAAAATGTTCTGGGTTGAAACAGACATCCGTTGAAAGACGAAAGAAAGAAATAGTATTTTTCTGTAGGGATCCTTTCAATCGTTTTGGTTTTTGGAGCACGGCCCTTGACTTGCTGTCGCCCCAAAGGAGTACACTGCAGGTCGCTTAATGCTGCCTCATGCCCTGCTGCCCTCTTAACGCCCTCCTCCTCCCCTCTTAACGCCCTCCTCCTCCCCCTCCTACGACCTCCTCCTCCCCTCTTAACGCCTTCCTCCTCCCCCTCCTAACGCCCTCCTCCTCCCCTCCTAACGCCCTCCTCCTCCCGCACCTAACACCCTCCTCCTCCCCTCCTGACGCCCTCCTCCTCCCCTCCTGACGCCCTCCTCCTCCCCCTCCTGACGCCCTCCTCCTCACCTCCTGACGCCCTCCTCCTCCCCCTCCTGACGCCCTCCTCCTCCCCTCCTAACGCCCTCCTCCTCCTCCCCCTTCTGACACCCTCCTCCTCCCCTCCTAACGCCCTCCTCCTCCCATCCTGACGTCCTCCTCCTCCTCCTCCCCCTCCTGACACCCTCCTCCTCCCCTCCTAACGCCCTCCTCCTCCCCTCCTAACGCCCTCCTCCTCTCTTGCTCCCCCCCTCACTCCTCGCTCTCCTTCCTAACGCTCTGCTCCTCCCCTCCTCCCCTCCTCCCCCCTGCTCCTCCCAGTGAAGAACGCTGAGTTCCTGCAGCAGGCGGCGCTGGAGGAGTACGGCCCGGACCTCCACATGGCGCTCCGCAGCCGCCGGGACGAGCTGCTGTACCTCAGGAACCTCACAGAGATCCTCTTCCCCTACATCCTGCCCCCCAAGGCGCTGGACTGCAGGTACGTCGGGCTCTCTGATTGGCTGCTCCGCGACCGCCGCTAGAATGAGCCCCTCAAAGGGTGAGAGCGTGTCTGGGCGATGGTGAGGGTGAGGAGACAGCAGACAGGAGGTGGAGGAAGGGGTCGCATCGGTTGAGAGAAAGCAGTGCTATGGCTGTAATGCTTCAGTGGTATCTAAGCCTGTTTTATATTCTCTACTGTGCGCAAATGTTTTAGAACTTGCCCAATTAACTACATTCACGCCATTCTTTTGGAGAAATGAGACACCGCTTACAGAGTTTTTTTCGGTTCCTTCGTCTAACTTTGTGTTCCTGTCAGATCCCTCACCCTCCTGATAAGGGAAGTGCTGGCTGGTTCTGTGTTCCTTCCTTCCATGGACTATTTGGCTGATCCTGTGAGTCACACACAGAACCCAATCTGCATGGCACCCATGTCGTCCTAGTTATCTCTGTGGTGCATGATCCAAGCATTGGCATGTATTTCCAGAAACGATTCAAAGTTCCAAGTTATTATTATAGCACTCGTTCATACCATGTGACGATGAAGGAAGCCATGTCTGACTAATCAATGACTTCTCCTTTGATCCTCTTTAGGACACAGTGAATCATTTAATCTTGCTGTTAATCGACAACTCTCCCGTAAGTGTGTGCACTCAGATATAAGTGTTAGCATTCTGTGCATTTTGATGCTACTTTGATGTGATATATTGAAAAATATCTACATAGAATGTCATATCTTTCTTGCATTTGTCAAAAAAGTTATTATGTTTTATATCATTTCCCCATTGGGCAGATTGCAATCAATTTACAGAGATGTATGACTTGCACTATGCACATTTAAAGGCCTCTGCTTAAATGTGATCAGAAGGTGATCAGCGTGTGTTTATCTGGTTATTGTCGTCAGAAGGTGATCAGTGTGTGTTTATCTGGTCATTGTCTTGAGAGTTGATCAGAAGGTGATCAGTGTGTGTTCATCTGGTCATTGTCTTGAGAACAGCGTTCTCAGCCCGCGTGTTTCCTCAGCCCGCAGAGCCTACAGAACCAACGTCAGCTCTGGTTCCTTTCCTGCAACGCTACTCCGACCCGCGCAACAAGAAGTCGTCGGTGAGAACCTGCCACCCACAGTAAACCCACCAGGACGGTCCGCCCTGGAGGCATCAGTGGAGTCATCTTTACCTCCTGTACGACGCTGCAGGTCCTGAAGCTGGAGCTGAGGGAGATCCGGGAGCAGCAGGACCTCCTGTTCCGCTTCATGAACTTCCTGAAGCAGGAGGGGGCCGTCCACGTTCTGCAGTTCTGCCTCACTGTCGGTAAATCCAAACCTTCACCCCGTCCACCAGTAGAAGGTCAAGCTTATGATGAAAAGCATGAACCTGGGCTAGGTGCACATGCATAAAGCGGTGGTGTTCATGATGGACGTCATTTTATTCATCATTTGACCACTGATGGAATTGTCAATAACGTATCTTTCAATAATCAGCATTTTCTGTCAATAGCCTCTTGCCTTTACGCTGTTACTGCTCCTGCTGTGTGCATAAAGATATACTGTATGTCAATTCATTTAAGTCATTTGTGTATCCATGTATGTTGATGGTCCAGGCTGGGTTAGAAGGCGTACCCTAACCATAGAGTGAGAGGGAACCCTCTGGTGTTTACATCTGATCTCTTCTCTGGACCTTCCAGAGGAGTTCAACGATCAGATCCTGAGCCCCGAGCTGACAGACGCTCAGAAGGTGCTGCTGCACGAGGAGGTGAGGAAGATCTACGCAACCTACTGCCTGGAGGAGAGCCTGGACAAGATCCGCTTCCACTCCTTCATCGTGGAGGAGATACGCAACAGTATGTAACAAGCTCCTCACCCAACAGTATGTAAAATAAAACCTCCCTGCTAACCCAACAGTATGTAACAAACTGCCTCTTAACCACCAGTATGTATCAACTCCTAACCCAACAGTATGTATCAACTCCTAACCCAACAGTATCCGTAACAAACTCCTAACCCAACTGTTCCACATCCATCATTTAACAGGCCCTCACCCATGAATAATATTAAGTCATAATTTATGTTGGAATTAATTCCCCCCCCCCAAAAGTGAGGAATATTAATTAATAATGCCGTGTGCGGGTCCCCCAGTTGCAGAAGGCCCATACGGAGAGGTGGTGAAGCTGCAGACCATGAGATGTTTGTTTGAGGCCTACGAGCACGTCCTGTCTCTCCTGGAGAACGTGTTCACGCCCATGTTCTGTCACAGTGACGAGGTCAGCATTTATTGAACAGGAGTCATAGTAATGATTTGATCACTTACTCAACTAAATCACCAATTAGTCAATATTGTTGGGTCTGAGTGCGCAGTTCAGATGTCGAGTCTTTAACCATTACAGGACTCCTGTATTCATAGCAGTTACATTTTTGGTTTTCGGGAGGGGGGTCAGCAGCATCAGCCACTCAGGTAAATGGAGTTAAGGTAGATGGTGTTAGTTAGACCCAGTGTGAATCGCTCCTGCTGCTGCCCTCCGAGCACAGGGCTTAGAGGGCAGCATTAGAGCAGTACCGAGGAAGGACTGGAGCAGCTATAATAGAAATCGTTAATAATTAAGTGGATAGTGATTTTGTTTTTGTGATTGTCTTTTCTCTTAGTGTTCTTTGTCTTGTGCCCTACAGATCCATGGCTATGATGACATAATAATCAAATGAAATAAATATAATGATAATTAATATACTATTATATAATAATAATCTCCCATGTTTCTGCAGTACTTCCGGCAGCTTCTCAGAGGAGCGGAGTCTCCAGCCAGGAACTCACGGATGAGCAGGTGTGTGTGTGTGTGTGTGTGTGTGTGTGTGTGTGTGTGTGTGTGTGTGTGTGTGTGTGTGTGTGTGTGTGTGTGTGTGTGTGTGTGTGTGTGTGTGTGTGTGTGTGTGTGTGTGTGTGTGTGTGTGTGTGTGTGTGTGGTAATATAGCAAACTCCTAACTCAACTTTATGTAACAAACTATCGTAACCCAACAGTACGTAACAAACTCCTAACCCAACTCACGGATGAGCAGGTTGTGTGTGTGTGTGTGTGTGTGTGTGTGTGTGTGTGTGTGTGTGTGTGTGTGGGGTATATAGATGAAGTCTTAACAGTAACACTGTGGTAGCCCATGATACAGAACTTTAAATCAGATCTAGTCTAAACCCATTTCATCTTTGATACACTATCATAATACAGACCATATACACATCAACACACACAACACACACACAGCACACACACACACACAACACACACACACACACACACACACACACACACACACACACACACACACACACACACACACACACACACACACACACACACCATGGCGGTGATTGTTGTGTTTCATCATCAGCCTCGGGGCTGTGGTCTTAATGCCACTAACCCTGTCATATTATTTCAGAAATAGCCTCAGTCTGGATGACATCCGGTAAGTAGCTCATAGCCTCAGTTTGGGGAGGAAAACAAATCCACTGGTGATCATCGCTGCTGCCGCTCTGCACGCTGTGACAGACCGTCTAACCCTAACCCTCTGACCCCAATCATGCCATCACGCCGGCCTGCAGTCGGATCGTATTGCCATTCGCAATATGTTGGTTTCTTGGGAAATCAGGGAGTTCTTAATGTGTGTGATGCATAATGATGACTATTTTGGGGTTTGTAATGAAATGTAGACTCTGGAGGTGGCCGATAAGACAATCAATATGTTAGCTTTATTCTGTTTCCATCCTCTAACCACGAGCGAGATCCGTTCTTCCCCCGATCATCTCCCCTCACTGCACCTCACTACCGCTACAGACGGCTTCTGGGACCGTCCATCACTCTCCTCACTTCATTCTGCCCTCCATATGACCTGTGGTTGTCTCTCCTTCTCTCTTTCTGACTGTCTCTCTCTCTCTCTCTCTGTCTGTCTGTGTCACACACTCTTTGTCTCTCTGTGAGTCCCTATGTCTCTCATGCTCTCTGTATGTCTCTCCTGTCTGGCCGTATGTCTCTCATGGTCTATGTCTATCATGCTCTCTGTGTCTTTCTTTCTGTCCGCATCTCTCTTTGTGTGTCCCTATGTCTCTCATGCTCCACATCTCTCATGCTCTCCATGTCCCTCTGTCTCTCATTCTCTGTGCGTCCCTATGTCTGTCTGTGCGTCCCTACGTCTCTCTGTCTCTGGGCTGGTGGGAGGCGGTCATTGTTTCCTCTTCATAGCTCCTGGGACTGGAGCCCCGAGTCCCCCTCCTTCTCCTCCTCTCTTTTCACCGCCTCTGGCAGCTCGTCCCCCGCATCTCTCAACCCCCTCCATGCCACCTTCACCACCTCCCCATACGGCCCCCTCACCCACCGCCACACCTCCCCCAAGTAAGTTCAGGTCGTGGTGCTGCCACCGCTATGAGGTCCGTCCCTCCATCGCTCCGTCCCTCCATGTCTCTGTCCCTCCATATCTCTCCATGTCTTTGTCCCTCCATATTTCTATGTCTCCGTCCCTCCGTGTCTTCATGTCTCCATCCCTCCGTGTCTTCATGTCTCTGTCCCTCCATATCTCCCATGTCTTTGTCCCTCCATATCTCTATGTCTCCGTCCCTCCATGTCTCCGTCCCTCCGTGTCTTCATGTCTTTGTCCCTCCATATCTCCCATGTCTTTGTCCCTCTATATCTCTATGTCTCCATCCCTCCATGTCTCTGTCCCTCAATGTCTCCATGTCTTTGTCCCTCCATATCTCTATGTCTCCATCCCTCCATGTCTCCATGTCTCTCTGACCGGTCCCGTCCTCCTGTCCTGTGTCCCTCCACAAGGCCCCTGTCCCCTCACCTCTTCTGTCTGCACGGACACACCTGTGCATGGAAGCTGCTGTCTCCTGTTCTTTGTCCACGCTGTCATGTTCCTCTTCTACAGTCCAGTTGGTTTGTATGTCGACGGAGGACGTGCCTCTGCTCGGCACGGTGGTAACTTTGCTGGGTTGAGCTTGTTGGAGTTTCCTCCGATAAATGCCAGAAGAGACATGAAACCAACTGTCACGCTCTCACTGTGAACACTTTGTGTTCAAATGACGCGCTCCGAGTCCCCCATCCCTCGTGTTTCCCGTCGGTCTGCTGGCTCCCTCTCGCCGCCTGTGATGTGCTGTCGGCTCGCTGCAACCCTACGATTGGCCGGATGCCCTGTTTGGCTTTACTTCCTCAGAACCCCCGCACAGCAACAACACCTGCACCGTGGCCCCTCCCCTCCCTCCCTCCCTCCCTCCCTCCCTAATCCCTCCCTCCCGTTACGTTTCCTTTCCTCCCTCCGTCCCTCCTCCCCTCCGTCGGATCGGCCTTTTGACAGACCCCCCCCCCCCCCTCCCTCCCTCCCCCCCTCCCTCCCTCCCTCCCTCCTGTTGCTTCGGACCCGTCTGGATTCCTCCTGGGGTGCCGGAGGACTGACCCCCTGTCCCCTGTCCCCCGCAGGAACACATCCAAACGGGGCGAGTCGTTCGGGATCAGTAAGATCGGCAGCAAGATCAAAGGAGTGTTCAAAAGCACCACGATGGAGGGCGCCATGCTGCCCTCCTACGGCCCCGTGGAGGGGGAGGAGGACATGGTAGGGCCCACTCCTCTCTGCCTCGTACCCTTGGGCCCGATGGAGTGGGTGGGGGTGTGGGGGACATGGTACAGCCTTCTCCTCTCTTCTTTCAGCTGACCAAGGCCATCGTTATAGGATTTGAGATTAAAAATGTGTTTGGCACCTCTGTGATTATAGCGGTGGCTCTGCTTTAATACAATTGTATTTCATTCCCAGTATGAATCTTTTCTATTTAAAATCTATACTTTACGAAACGCATCTTTCACAGATAAAAACGAGTGTTCCTTTTGGAAACTGCTATCAGGGTTACCACAAGGTGGCAATGCTTAGTAAGATACAGAAAAGTCTATCCTCAGCCCTACCCTATCTTTAATTATTCATAGTCTTACCCGATCTTTAATTATTCATAGTCCTACCCGATCTTTAATAATTATTAAAAGGATTAACCCTAATCAGTCACAGAATCTTCTTCTTCTCCACCCTGCAGGTGGAGGAGGCCATGATGGTGCTGGAGGACGACTCCCCCGTGGAGGCGGTCACCACGCCCAGCACCCCCCGGAACCTGTCGGCCTGGAGCCTCAGCATCCCCTACGTGGACTTCTACGAAGACGAGGTCAAGCGCGAGCGGGTGCCCGTGTTCTGCATCGACGTGGAGCGCAGCGACCGCAAGGCCGGTGAGGGGGCGGGGGGTTGGGTGGCTGGCTGGCTGGCTGGCTGGCTGACTGTCTAACTGACTGCTATGCTGAACTATATTTTCTGGTATTCTTGACTGCAGTTTGAAATAATGGTGTGTGTGTGTGTGTGTGTGTGTGTGTGTGTGTGTGTGTGTGTGTTGTGTGCAGTGATAACGGTGTGTGTGTGTGTGTGTGTGTGTGTGTGTGTGCGTGTGCGTGTGCAGTGGGCCATGAGACAGAGAGCTGGTCTGTGTACAGGAGGTATCTGGAGTTCTACGTTCTGGAGTCCAAGCTCACAGAGTTCCACGGTGGGTTTCTTCTTCTCTGAACAACACGTTTAGTATCTGCACCAGGATGAAAGCGTGTATATATATATATATATAGATCACTGGAGACATTTTTAATGTCTCCAGTGTTAAGTGAGTGTTGAGCTGGTGATTGCTGGTTGTAGCCACATAATGTCTGTTAGTTAATTAATTAGGATAAGACCATTAAGCCTCTTAATACTAATGGAGAGTACGTATGTGAAGAAAGGAACTTAATGCAACTATATATGATAATTTATTAGATTATTTTTAAAATTGCTTAAATATATCATCAGTTGTAGGGAAGTGATACGTCAGGATCATCCCAGATACAGGATGTTCCTCATAGCGTCGGGGAACATCCCAGATACAGGATGTTCCTCATAGTCGTCTGACCCCCCCACAGGGTCGTTCCCCGACGCCACGCTGCCCTCCAAGAGGATCATCGGCCCCAAGAACTACGAGTTCCTCACCTCCAAGCGGGAGGACTTCCAGGAGTATCTTCAGGTTTGACCTTAGGGACGCACCTTTGAGTAGAATGTGAACATTATGGGATGCCCCTCTTCAGCCCCTCTTCAGTCTGACAGAGCGCTGCTTAAGGCGGGGCCCAGCAGGGAGGGAAACAAGCATTCAGCGGGCACCAAACACCTCTGACCAACGATGTTCACAAGAAGAGAAACCAAGAATAAACTAAATGATAGTCCTGCTGAGCTCGGGTAGTGCATAAAAGCTGGGGGCCCCATGTTGAGGATGTACGCACGGTTTGCTGGGACCCTTTGGGTGAAAGCACCAACAACATCTGGTTCTTGGTGTGCCCCCCCCCTCTCACAGAAGCTCCTGCAGCACCCAGAGCTGATCAACAGCCAGCTGCTGGCCGACTTCCTGTCCCCTCACAGCATGGAGTCCCAGTTCCTGGACAAGATGTTACCGGACGTTAACCTGGGTACCGTATGGACAGGGTTTGAGTCTGGTTGTCAACCACTCAGTGTTAATTCTTAGTGCACCCTAGAGTACCCTAGACCCCCCCTTGAGCACCCTAGTACACCCCAGTACACCCCATTGCACCCTAGTACAACCCAGTACACCGGGAATACTGTAGAACACCCTAGTACACCGTAGCACAGGGAATGTGTCCGAAGGGGATTGATGAGGTGAAAGATGTATCTCACTGCAGTGTATCTCTCACAGGTAAAATCATAAAGTCAGTGCCAAGCAAGCTGATAAAGGAGGTAAGTGATTGTCCCAGAAATACTTTTTTTGCACACTTTAACCAGTTGGCTTAGTGTTGTCTGTAGATGGACATCCTTCCGTATGCCAACCCTCTTTCCCCCTGCTGTGGCGTGGCTCTGTAGAAGGGCCAGCACCTGGAGCCCTTTATCCAGGCCTTCTTCAACTCCTGTGAGGCTCCCAAACCCAAACCCAGCCGACCAGAGCTCACCATCCTCAGCCCCACCTCTGAGAACGACAAGAAGGTCGGGCTGCTTCTTCTTCTGCTGTATGGTGGGGTTTTGACCCCTCATAACCCCACTGCCCCACTATGAGGGGTCACAGTGGGGCTATGAGGGGTCATAACCCCGATGCATCGTGCAGCGTTTTCTGTAACCACGCCCTTGTTGTAATTTGCCTCTCTTAAGTTCTGTGGATTTGTTTGTTCTGCCTCATAGAAAACGATTAAACAATAATATTTGTTGCCACTGCATGTGGTTAGTCATGGGACAAGGTCAGGGTCTGAAACTGCACATAAATAATGCATATATAGTGCATTTATTTATTTTCATCATTTCAGTGACTTGTCATTTGGGCCTCTGTGTGTTACAACTCTGACCGTTTTTTAAACTCAAATTCTTGTCATTATGAAGGATTTGTTCTGTGCTGATCTTTTTCCCTATGAACCAGCTGTTCACCGACGTCTTCAAGAACAACGCCAGTCGCTCGGAGGCGGCGGAGAAGAGACACAACCAGAACTACTTCATGGAGATGATCACGGTGGAGGGAGTGTATGACTACCTCATGTATGTAGGTACGCACCGTGTCCTGGGACGCTGCTGTTCCAATCAGCCGCAGTTCATCAGTATCAAACTAGCAAATAGAAGAATGCTGCAAATGGTACTTATAGATGATAATTAAAAGAAGGAAACTCACAGCAACACTGGGCTCTGATGGTGGGCTGACATCAGAGGAGCCCTTTTCTCATTGGTCCAAATGTATGTCCAGGTTCTTTCTGCGCATTGGTCTACATGTACGTCGTGGTTCTGTTCTCTCATTGCTCATTGCGTCCACATTTACGCCCTGGTTCTCTCTACTCATTGGTCCACATGTCCGTCGTGGTTTTGTTTTTCTCGTTGCTCATTGGCCCACATGTACGTTGTTATTCTCTCGCTCCTCATTGGCTTACCTCCCACTTCAGGGCGTGTGGTGTTCCACATCCCTGATTGGCTGCACCACCTGCTGATGGGCGGTCGTATCCTGGTGAAGAACACGCTGGAGGCGTATGTGGACCACTGGCTGGGGGCCCGGCTGGGCCGCGTGGTGCAGGAGCAGCCGCTGGTCTCCCTCATCACACTGCTCAGAGGTACGCCTCAAGCCCAGGCCTGGGTCACACATTAAGAACTAATGAGGAGCAACATCCCACCTGAGCTTTGAAAGATGACCATAAGATATCCTCACCAGTTCAACACTTTTTTTCAAAACTAAGAAAGTCAACTCGACCAGAGAGAGCACCTCGGCTAAGGCTAGCTCCTCCACATCGCTGGTTTTGCAGTCTGCTCTGAGTGAACCACTGTCTAACCCAGCAGCCTCTTCTCTAGCCCCCTAGTAAATCACTGTATAATACCACAACCTCCTCACTGTCTAACCCCACGGCCTCCTCTCTAGCTTCTAGTGAAACACTGTCTAACACCACAACCTCCTCACTGTCTAACCCAACGGCCTCCTCTCTAGCTCCTAGTGAAACACTGTAACACCACAACCTCCTCACTGTCTAACCCCACGGCCTCCTCTCTAGCTCCTAGTGAAACACTGTCTAACACCACAACCTTCTCACTGTCTAACCCAACGGCCTCCTCTCTAGCTCCTAGTGAAACACTGTCTAACACCACAACCTCCTCACTGTCTAACCCCACGGCCTCCTCTCTAGCTCCTAGTGAAACACTGTCTAACACCACAACCTTCTCACTGTCTAACCCAACGGCCTCCTCTCTAGCTCCTGGTGAAACACTGTAACACCACAACCTTCTCACTGTCTAACCCCATGGCCTCCTCTCTAGCTCCTAGTGAAACACTGTCTAACACCAACCTCTTTACTGTCTAACCCCACGGCCTCCTCTACATAGATTCGGTTTTCTGTGAGGCCAGTCAGCCCAGGTCTGCTCAGGACAAGAAGATGCGGTCCAAGCAGGCCTTTGAGGAGATGATGGTCTTCATCCCAGGTGAGCGTTTCTTCCTCAGAAGAACCGGAACTCCTGACTAATAAACACATTCTGCTCTTTGTGTTCATGGCCGCTCTTTTCATCTTCTCTTAGATTTCTTTACCAAATGCATCGGAGAGGAAGCCAAGTACAACGGGGTGCGTCTGCTGTACGACGGACTGCAGCAGCCCGTCCTGAACAAACAGGTGAGCCCTAAACAAACAGGTGAACTAGCTCAACACCTAGACCCCCACAGCTACGGATCAGGAGCCAAATAGGCCTCAAGATGTGGTTGCAGGTGCTCTGAAAAGTCACTAAATATGTATTTCCCTCCCTCAGCTGACGTATGTGCTGCTGGATATCGCCATTCTGGAACTGTTTCCTGAACTCAACAAGGTAAGAGCTAAATAAAGGAGGCATGTGACATTGTGGTCCCCGGTGTCCCGTTGTTTACATCCCACGTCCTGAACACGCACACCTCCTTGTGTTGGAACACGGGTTCATTAATGAAGCAGGACGCAGGCAGGCTGGTGCTTGTCCAAACCCCTCAGCTAACTACTGCCCACAGGTAGCAATTACCTCAGGTTGCCCTGTAGAGGGTAGAAATCCAAGGAAGAGAAAGAGAACCTCCTAGCATAGAAAGTACAAAGGACTTCGGACCAAATGTTGCTGCTTGGCTTTAAGGTGGGACTGGCCCAATGGTCTTGGTATTGACCATTGGGCCCAGTCCTCGCTCCATCCCTGATCTGAGAGTTTCAGCTCCTGGTTCTTCGCCCGTTTTCTCCTCTTAAAAGGCCTACGTGCAGGTTAACCGGAAGTTTTGATTAATGGGTACATAAAGGACTCAAACTATGTATATCATTCATAAAATGTCTCCAAAATAGTGTGTCGTTTTTGGCGTTTTTGGCAGTAACGATTGTTTTCTAACGCCATTCGGCGATGACGTCACGTTGGGGAGACGTGGTGGAAGGTAGCCTCAGCCTAGTACTAGAACTATGGCATCTAACTGAGATGAGGAAGAGGTGGCAAGAACAACAAATGACACTTATGATGGCCCGCAGCCGTATAATTTCGAGCCTATTAGACGAGAGAGGGCGAATGAGGAATTGCGGAGGACTGATGGCCGTCAAAGCCAATTGAATTCATGGTCAGAGGAGAATGGGTGGAGAGTCGGTGAGGTGTCCTGGTGAGTTTGTAGCATTTAGTACAACGCAGCAACGAGCACTGGAGCTAGTCTATGAACAGCCGTGCATACAATAAGGACAACTGTGAAATCCCCCCTCCCCCCCCTTAGATAATCCCTAATTAAATCTTTCCCCCGACGTAAATTATTAGTTATCCCACGTTTTGATGGTAGCCTACTAGCTCCAGTAACAACATCTTTGCCTAGTGTTTATTTCTAAACACTAGTATGTTAATTGTTTACTTTACCATTCTTTTAACAGAGGCGACTAGTGGTGTGTTGCATAGACAACAAACATGCACGAAAAAAAGGAATAAAATTAAGTTTCCAAACTACTTATCCCTAGGCAATACCAGTACACTGCGTACAGGCAGGCTATACGCTGGGCTTATGGAGTTCTTGGCCTGCATATAAGGAAGCCTCTACACTCCTGTCTGGTTTCAGCCATCAGGCAACAATTTCAGAGTGGTGACCAGACCTATCATGGCTTTCAATGGCCTCGCTTGGATGAAGAAAAAAACCGTACAACATGAATAAAATTAAGTATTTTTCATTTCAAGAATTAACTCATGCTTGTTCTGTTGTTCTGGTTGATCGCTCAACCGCCCTTAAAATGTTAAAAAAAAAGTTAAAATACACAGAACACGTGAATTCAAACAGGGTCATCTTCCGTAATGTCTGGGTGGCCAAACATCCAGAGAAATGGATGGCCCTGCTTGGAAGGAGGTTGCAGGTTGGCATATTCCTGTGTACGATCGGCTGGTTTTGCCAGAAACGCTGGTAGCTAGCTACATGCACAGACCTAGATGTTTAGAAAACACACATGACCAGTAGTGTATAACACTCAAATATGATGGCATCTTAAACCCACAGACTAAAGCAAGCCTGGTACATACATTGTAAATAAACTGGAAAGACAAATTTGGAAAAGCACCAACCAAGCTAGCCATTATAAATCCACAAGATATTAGACTGTTATAGCAACTAATGTGGATTGGAGGATGCACTGAGCAATGTGGGCAGTGAGGCAGTCAGGGCTATTAGATGTTCTGATTTTCTAATCAGATATGGCCTGCTGTGTAAACAAAACCCTACCCCAACAAATGTTCCTTCCTGCTGCACGATTCTACTATCTGAGTTCTCACAACAGGCCGGACAGATGGCAATCCGGGCCATGAGCTCCTCTTCGCAAACAATGAATTTGTCAACGCCGCTGCAACAAAAAAGAGGGGGGGGGGGGGGGGGGCGTCAGTCAAACTACAACAGATACACAAAAATGAAAATTCAAAGTTGGTCCATGTTGGCTTTAAATTATCTCACTTTTGGTGGGGGTCACAAGTTGGAGATGGCTCCTCACACAACACCTCCTCATCCTCCTCAGACATCTGGTCTCCTGGTACCCATGATGCATCACGGATGACAGAGGGATTATCTTCTCCATCCGTTTGGTCAGGACTAGTGAGGGGGGTAAACGTTTGTGTGCTGAAGGTCGTCTGTGTCCCCATGCTGACCATCTTGGGCTTCAGGTTCACTTCCAAAGCTGTGGCAGAGGCAATGAACACACCCAAACATATGACAATCATGGCAAATCTAAGCAATTATGTTGTTTTGGTGTAGGATATGTATTGATTTTATCGATGTGTATGGAAATGTCCTGCATGCATAGAAGTTGTTTGTTTTAGACAGCATATCAACCACAAAAAAAGGAGATTTACCGTGAGACCTTCCAAGGGGCTTCAAATTACATTGTGTCCCAGTGTCACAAGTGGAAGAGGGCAAGGGGTCCTCTACCGTAGCACCACTGACACTGTCCGCGGTCTCAATCGGTGAGGCATCTGTCAACATCTTGCGCAAATAAATTCAAAAGCGTCAGCGACACGGTCACGTTTAGAGGACCGTAATAGTAACTTTTCATGAGGAAAAGGGGAATTAACACACACACACACACACACACACACACACACACACACACACACACACACACACACACACACACACACACACACACACACACACACACACACACACACACACACAACACACACACACACACACACACACACACACACACACACACACACACACACACACACACACACACACACACACACACACACACACACACGAAAGCCGCTCGATGAGCACCAGTGATCCAAACACTAGCCATGGCGCTTTCTAGTTAGATATGACAAGCTTTTGGACATTTACTTCAGGACAATTTTGTTTTGGTTCATATTCATGAATCACGAAATGTGCTTTTCTAATGTCAGACTGATCATGAGTCATGACTGTAGTGGAGGTGGTGTCAAAGGGAATACGGTAGTACAGGGCTAGCTAACGTGCAGCTTGTAAACATTAGCATGAGGCTTACCGTAGCCAGATCTCGCTTGCGGCTGGCGGCACCGATCTTGGTGCCTCTCGGTCTCGGGGCAGAGCGGGCAGAGCAGGCAGAGAGGTGCGTGTGCACAGAAGGCACGGCGGTCGGAATAAGCTGTGCCAGCCTCTTCAACCCGAGAGATACCATCCTGACATCCCCTTTGTCGTAATCCTCCTCCGTGAAATGCGCGCTGCAGATCTTGGAGTTCTTTGTGACAGAGGGAATGGAAAAATCTGCCCGCCTAACGCAAACAAAATGTACCCACTGTCTGCGAGTTGCCTTGTCCTTTGGAAAACCATGGACCCTGTGTCCTGTTTTGGCGGAGTTATTACACCCAGCACAAACACAGTTGTTCACCATTCTAAATCTACCTCTATTGCTCTCTCTCGCTCTCTCTCGCTCTCTCTCGCTCTCTCTCTCTCTCTCTCTCTCTCTCTCTCTCTCTCTCTCTCTCTCTCTCTCTCTCTCTCTCTCTCTTCTCTCTCTCTCTCTCTCTCTCTCTCTCTCTCTCTCTCTCTCTCTCTCTCTCTTTCTCTCTCTCTCTCTCTCTCTCTCTCTCTCTCTCTCTCTCTCTCTCTCTCTCTCTCTCTCTCTCTCTCTCTCTCTCTCTCTCTCTCTCTGTATTTATCTCTCTAGTCTCTTAACGGTTTCGATGCGGCCTTTGTTCTGTCGTCTCCCCAACGTGACGTCATGCAATGAATTCTGGGAGAAATTACAATCATTCGCAAACCGCTAAAATATTACCTACTTTTTCGTATTAAATTACGTTTTGTGATACCCAACAACATTAATTACAATGGATAACAGTTAAAATGTTTATTACCAACAAGCAAATTCCCTGGAAAATAAAACCTGCACCACGGCCTTTAAGAACAGAAGTGTGTGTGCTTCTGTGAACTTCTCTAACCCCTGTGTTTGTTTTTACCACAGCCGGTTCAGAAGGAGGGGGGGGCTCCTCCTTGGATGTAGAGAGCGGCGATGTATCGCTATGGAAACCAAGAATACTGTAAAGGAGGAGAGCAGCGCTGTGCCGCTATTGAAACCAAGGGTACTGTACACGAGACTCTGTTCGGTCTAGGGGGGAAACTGCCATGGTTATTATTTATTGATTCATATTTATTGTTGCATGTGCAATGTTGTGTGAATAAATACATGTGGAGATAGCTGATTAGAGCAGGCCTACATAGGCCTACCCTTACCCTCCATAGGCCTCCCCTAACCCTACCTAGGTCTACCCCAACCCTACATGGACGTATGTTCGGGTTTCGGGTTATTGCCTTATTTATTACTGCACCTGGTTGTCTTGGATTGTTCCTATTGTACAGTCAATACATGGGATTGAATCGTCTCATTATTTTTTTACCTTTGTCAATGTCTAACGTGAAGTTAATTAAACTATTCCCGATTATTGAGTCTCTTTACTGATTATCTTACTTAACAAGCAGTTGGATAAATCACACTGCCAGAGGCTGCTGTGACCCTGACCCTTGGTGACCCTGACCCCTGTTGAGGTCTGAGCAGATGATCCACCAAAGCTTCTGACTCACGGAGGAAAGAATTCAACTTGTGGACGTCAAACATGGAGGACTTCTTTATTTAGCCCGCTACACCAACCAATATGGATTACATGAGCTTTACTTTTAAAGAATGCATTTCTAAAAAATGTAATCTCCCTATTATTTAAAAGGAGGTTAATAAGACATTGCAGGCACCAGGGTCAAATTAACTATCTATCACTCCCTCTATAACATGAGACTTTCAAGTCGCGACATTCATGGCTCTCATCTGAGTGGTAATCTCTGAGCGATGAGGCAGGTGATCAGAGGACAGAGGCCAGGACCACGCCCACTAGCAGCAGGGCGGAGCTGCTTACCACGCAGAACGCAGAGTTGATGAACTTGATCCGACCGTCCAGTGGAGGATAAACACGCTGCTGATCCATGATGTATTTGGAGAGAACAGAGACGTCCATGTCACCTGAAAACACACATTGGTAAATATAAATGTACCATAAGCACCACCCACGTCCCCACCACCTCTCTCCTCCCCCAGCTACTTTTCCTTCTCCTCTCTTCTCCCTCACCTCCTCTCCTCCCTCTCTCCTCCCCCAGCTCCTTTTCCTTCTCTCTCCTCCCTCACCTCCTCACCTCCTCTCTCCTCACCCTCCTCCTCCCTCCCACCTCCTCCCTCCCCCCCCACCTCCTCCCTCCTCCCTCCCCCACCTCCTCAGCGCCTCTCTCCTCCCTCACCTCCTCTCCTCCTCCCCCTCCTCCTCACCTCTCTCCTCCCCCACCTCCCTCCTCCTCACCCGTGTCGTGCTTTAGCCTCTCGTCTTTCAGCATGTTGTACCCGTCCCCTCCGTCGGCGATGAAGGAGGTGACCACCAGCTTGTACTCCTCGTCGGGGACCACCGGTAGGTAGCGGGGCATGCGGCAGGCGGTGCACAGTGCCTCCAGGGACACCACGCGCTGGCCCACCGGCCGGGACACAAGGTACTCCACGTGGAAGCCTGCAGGAGGGGGCAAGGGGGGCATCAGACCACCTTACAGAGGACCCCCTCTTCAGAGGCGGGACAGACAGCTGTCACTCATTATGGGAGGCTCCTCTGTGTAGCAGCAGAAGACTAAAGCCCTGTCCCACTTCTCCCCCTTTCCCCTAGATTTGAGCCCTAACCCTAGATTTTGCACGTTCCCCCAAAGGGCTAGGGTGTCCCAATACTTAAGGGATCAAGGGGGAGTGCTGTTTTTCCATTACAATCATCCCTTGAATGCTAGCCAGCTCGGTAGCTGACTTGCAGCTAAGGGCACTCAAAGCAAGTGTTCTTGTTATGGTGAGAGTGATGGGTCTCAGTCTTCGACACAAGTCTGCTCCCCTGCCCTGATACAGGCCAGGAGCCGACCCAAAGTGTGGCATCAATGTGAACAGATGATAGAGCTAGAGTTACTTTAGTCATTCTCGAATTCAAATGTTCTTCTAAATTTTTGTATAAAAATACCAGTAATAAAACCATTAAAAGGATGTACTAAATCAGGGGTGCCCAAATTCTTCCCAGTGGAGGGCCAAATTTTAATCGGGGGGAGGCTTGTGGTCCAAGATTTAAATTTTTCAGTATATTAAGTTAAATATGGGCATAAATAGCATTTGTGTGTAAAATCAACACTATCACAAGGTCATTTGGAAAAATGAATGACACTGTTAATTGTGCTTCACATTTATGTTAAAAAAAATCCTAAATCTATCATCTTTAAGTTTGAAAAATAATTGAAGCCCTATGAAATATTTGAAGACAGACATGGAACATTACTAGGCCTTGGGCCTGTATCTTCAAATACAACGACATTTTCTTGTGGAGACCTCCAATCTGGAGGAACTATAAGGTGGGGGTGGTAAATGTTAGGGCCTCCAATCTGGAGGATCTGGAGGTTCTCTAAGGTGGTGGTGGAGGTGGATGTGGATACCTCCTATCTGAAGGAACTCTCCCCTCTTGCTCCCGTAGCGATGGACCGAGTGCTCGAAGGCCTGCCTCAGCGTGGAGCCCTTCACCTGGATCAGGTCGAAGGTTCCCCCAAAGGGCAGCACCAGGAGCAGGTCCTCCATTGTGATGGTTCCTGAGAGCAGAGGGAGCACCTTAATACACAGAGCAACACCTTAATACAGGGGTCCCTACCAACACCTTAATAGGGGGGTCTTTAATACAGGGGTCTTTAATACAAGGGTCTTTACCAACACTTTAATACAGGGGTCTTTACTAACACCTTAATACAGGGGTCTATAATACAAGAGGTCTTTACCAACACCTTAATACAGGGGTCTATAATACAGGGGTCTTCAATACACTTTAATACAGGGGTCTTTACTAACACCTTAATACAGGGGTCTATAATACAGGAGTTTTTAATACACTTTAATACAGGGGTCTTGACTAACACCTTAATACAGGGGTCTATAATACAGGAGGTCTTTACCAACACCTTAATACAGGGGTCTTTACTAACATCTTAATACAGGGGTCTATAATACAGGGGTCTTCAATACACTTTAATACAGGGGTCTTTACTAACACCTTAATACAGGGGTCTATAATACAGGAGGTCTTTACCAACACCTTAATACAGGGGTCTTTACTAACATCTTAATACAGGGGTCTATAATACAGGGGTCTTCAATACACTTTAATACAGGGGTCTTTACTAACACCTTAATACAGGGGTCTAATACAAGAGGTCTTTACCAACACCTTAATACAGGGGTCTTTACTAACACCTTAATACACTTTAATATAGGGGTCTGTAATACACTTTAATACAGTAAGGCAGTTACAGCTAGGCATTGGATTATTTATCCCTTACCTAACCAACACCACGAGAAACATGGTGCAGCCTGAGCCTCACTCACCGTTCTGAACCCTAACCTTAACCCTAACCAACCCCACTAACCACATGGTGCAGGCTGAGCCTCACTCACCGTTCTGAACCCTAACCTTAACCCTAACCAACCCCACTAACCACATGGTGCAGGCTGAGCCTCACTCACCGTTCTGAACCCTAACCTTAACCCTAACCAACCCCACTAACCACATGGTGCAGGCTGAGCCTCACTCACCGTTCTGAACCCTAACCTTAACCCTAACCAACGCCACTAACCACATGGTGCAGGCTGAGTTTCACTCACCGTTCTTAAAGCGCTCATTTATGGAGGTGCGGATGGCCCCGCTGTTCATCATACACAGACCCACATGGTTCCAGCGGAGCTCGTCAGAGTGCTTGATGTTGTTAGAGATCTGACAGGAAGGAGCCCTCGTTAAGGGTTAGTGCGCTAAGGGTTAGTTCGTTAAGGGTTAGGGTTAGTTTGTTAGGGTTAGTTTGTTAGGGGTTAGGGTTAGTTTGTTAAGGGTCAGGGTAAGTTTGTTAGGGGTAAGGGTAAGTTTGTAAGGGGTTAGGGTAAGTTCGGTGAAGCTAGGGTCAAGTTCCTCACCATGGCACTGCAGATCAGGTTGCCAAGGTTACACTCCTCTGAGCGGCACTCCTTGGAGCCGTCGAGGTACACTAAGGTGTGCCCGACGACCTGGGTGGAGAGGTCGGACAGGTTCTGTTTCCAGTGAAGCACTTCGGCCAGCACACCCGGGTCTGAAAAGGAGAATAGGGTTATTTTCCGTAAACAAATTATGTCTTCATCTTGGTTCCTCTAGTGTTGAATCAAAAGGCAGTTTAATCAACAAAACTGCCGTTACAAAAGAGGGTTATTAATACAAATGAATGCAAATCAATACACATAAAGAATTACAACTTTTCTAAATACTGTATATGTATCAATAAATACTGAATTAGAATTGTAAAAATATTTGTTTTTTTGGGGCCTGATATCATTTTGTCGTAATGCATTGTAGAGGTCAAATGAACCAGCGTATGGCTTTTGACTAATGACTTATGACATCCATGTCGGAAAGGTCTACCTTCAGCTACACTGCTGTCCATGAGGATGGGGTTCCCGACCGCCTTAATAACGTCTCCGGCTTGGTTAAAGGTGACTTTGAGGTTCCCCAGGTATTTCCCAAAGGCAAACGCTTGGACCACGGGAACATCTCGCCCGTCGTCGGACTGCACCATGTGCGGGTAGACTCCTTCTGGGATCTCGGAAGACGGCGGGCTGCCTGTGAGTAACATGCTGAATTTCACGTTTTAAGACCAGAATTGAAACCAGTTCTTGAACCATGTTAAAGTGCGGGGGGGTTGAATAGGCCTACCAGTATAAAGAAAGGTGTTGCTGTGTCCTCCAATGACGACATCAACTCCTTTGACTCGCTTGGCGATGTCGATATCGACGTCGAAGCCGGCGTGACCCAGAGCGATGATCTTGTTGACGCCCATGGAAGTCAGTCTCTCCACCTCAACCCTGAGGGCCTCCACCTCATTCTGGAAGACCAGGTTGGGTCCTCAAAACCCAAGGGGGGAAATAGCCCAATCGAATCATTAAGTGGAGGTCATCAGAAAATCTGAATTCAACAAAAACTTAACTACAAGCCGTGTATATTACCACCTGCATACCTCCCTCTTCCATTATGTAAATCTTATTTATTTATATTTCCCCTTTTTTTCTCCTCTTCCTTTTCTTTTGTCCCTGCAACCACCACTTTACACATACACATAGGCGGCACACACCATCCACACTCACATATAACATGACCAACCCGTTTCTACACCCTAACCGTGACCACTTAATGTGAATCACAGACCACTCCACCCAATCTTTAATACCATCCCACTGTGTTTGTCAATTGTCTTGTCCAGTCAGGTCTGATGTCGTCCTTTATCGTTTCCCTCTGTCGTCTGTTGTCTGTCTCTCACCTTGTCGCGTTGTATGTGTTATGTGTTCAGGACCTTACTAAAACAGGGTGAATCGTTATGGTAGGAAAATAGTAAATGCAATGTATATAAATCTGAATGTAACATATTGTGTATACTATATGTGTGTATATATATATCACTTCATTAAATACAAAGAAGCCCTCCGAAGAGGGGATAAAAAATAAATAAAAAAATAATAGTTTTGATAGTTGTTGGCCAGAGCAGGATGACCAGAGGAGCGTCCAGTGGTTGGCTTCAATTAGTTGTTAGATTATCCAATTGTGTCAAGAGGCATTTTGGTCGGCGGCCGTAGACAACACCCTTAGAAATTGAAAATGGACTAGGAGGTTCCTGACCAATGGACATAGTCAAATTGGTCTGGTCTGTCGATGTCCGGCTAAACAATCCGCACAGCTGGTGGTAACGTAGGACCGAAAGCCTTTAAGCTTTCACGACTGAAAACGTCTCTTGAGACCAAGATTTCAATGCCTGTAGTCATTCGATACAATGAAAGCTCACTAACTATCTAACCCTTACCCTCACCCTCATCCTCACCGGGCTGGGACAGGAGTGGGGTCTCTGCTGTAGTGTATCCCACCACAGCCACCTTCTCTGAGCCAAGGGTGAACACTTTGGATGGCTGATAGAGGGCGTTGATTTGCGGGCCCAGTGTCTGGTCTGCCTTCATGTTGGCGCTGAGCATGGCAGCGCTGACGTTATTAAGGAAGGGGGAGAGAAGACCCTCCACCTCGTTGTCAAACTCGTGGTTTCCAAAGGCCTTAAGAGACAATGACAATTGTGTTTTAGTGTCGTTGTAATTAGTTAGACTCACTATTGTTATATTTATTTGTATTGTTATTATTATTCTGCCTCATCGTCTGTTATTATCTCAGGTTTAAAAAATCAAGCCAATTACACCTATTTCAGTGGAGCGCAGTAAATATTTTATATTTGTGGAAGTGAATGGGGCTAAAATCAACCAGCTGACGTGACACTATTACGAAAGTAGTTTGAGCGCAAACGAGCTTTTTCACACACTTATTGAGGGGCGTTCTCGGTGGGCGCGAATAGTCCCCTTGGCTCGGACTTAGATTTTTCGGAAGTAACGGAAGATTATAACGGAAGATTATAATGGAAGTGACGGAACACGAAACCATTTCATTTCAAGTTTTCTTTGTCATCATATGGTGTAGGCCTAATTTGTAGTGAATGGAAAGCATTTATTTAGAACTACATCATCTTTCGTGAGTTTATTTGCATTAGCAAATTTCATTTAGCTAGGCCTATATTACTGCACCACCTTACACCCCATCATAGCACAATAATTAAAAATACTATCAATGATGATATTGATTTACCATCGCGTCATAGCCCAGCAGGTTCATGAAGTAAGCCGCTTCCGCTCCTTTGTAGAAGTTGAACCAGAGAGTTCCCTGGAACTGGTCACCGGCGTCCAGTAACAGAACGTGCGTTTCGTTCCGGCGGATTTCGGAGATTTTCGTGAACCTTCTGGCGACTCCGGCGAAGCAGGGTCCATCTCCCCGGCACTTCCCCGCCTCTCGGCTCGTCTCTTCGACGCGGGCATGGTGGTCGTTGGTGTGAAGCAGAGTCAGCTCAAAAGTTAAGGCGCCGTCCAAAGTGTTGGAGAGGAGAAGGAGGACGCACAGATAGAGGAACCCCGGGGCGCGCGGCGTATCCATCTCACCGTCTCCAAATAGGCGAAAAAAACAGACGAATGTGCGCCTCCACAAGCTAATGTCCCAGTTAGTGTGCCCGTCCAGCTGTAGACGGCAGTCAAGCTGTACACCCCCCCGCCCTAGGGAGCTGCTGTTACCGCTGCGCCCTTAGTGCGCCTTTAGTTTCCTTGAGCGCTCTTTCTGTTCCCTTCTGTCCCGTTGACGCGTCAGATGTTCAATGTGCTCAACCACCACAACCACATCTAATTTCTGTATGTTCAGAGTTTCAAGCGTAGTTTAATAAGAAATATACTTAATTATAATAAAGCAGCTGGAGCTGAAATTACAAGTATAATAATTAATGATATATATATATACAGTATATAATTATGTTAATATCATATACTATTATAGTATATATATAGTATATATATATAGATATATATTATATATATATATATATAATATATATACATATATGATATTATTATGTATATATAGAATATATTATATATATATATTATATATATATATATATATATATAGTATATAATATATATATATATATATATATATGATATTATATATATAATGTGTGAAGCCGTTAATACTTCTAAATATATAACTTTGTTCTGTTTCATTTATTAAGTCCTCAATGCCACTTGAACCCACAGGTGCGCGAGGTACGAGGTTACATGAGGAAAGGCTCCATCACGAGAGTCTATGTCTCTGACCAGGATGACAATATGTGCGTGGAAAAGGTTGGCCTTTAGATTACTTCAAGTCACCTTTCAGACTCACCACCAAACATTGACAGGAACTGGATTGGAGTCCGTGTTTGTGAGTGAACTGGACAATATTGGACCCACCAGAAAGTAATATATCATCCATCATCTTTTCTCCTTCCTGCACACATACAGTCACAAATACACAAACACACGCAGACAAAGGCCTACACCCACGCATACACAAACCTTTCACAAGCTTTATTTTACAATCATTGAAATTTGAATCAATTAATAATGTAGCCTATATTTATATCCTAAACATAGCCTACAAATTAGTGCAATAAATGCATAATGTATCCCACGACAAAGAGCCAATGAGACCAGTAATCGTAATAACATGCATCATATTTATATCCAAAATAACTGAATGAAACTCCAAGTCAGCCACCTCTCGGAAGAGGAAATACACTGAATTTCCAGGAATCATTTCAGAAATTAAAGTTCCACTGACACAACCCTGGTACGACCAATGGCCTTAATAATAGTTGGGTGGCGTTCCACTTTTCCCCCGACAATTAAAGTAGGGTTGCCTTCGGTAAGGCTGCCTATCAATATCAACAAGAGTTGAGAGTAAATGCTGCCCTCTAGTGATGAATTCAACCTCCTCGCGGAGGCAACTGGGCTGATATCAGCAGGACATGCAATGCTCTTTGATCGAAATGACACCTCAAGCCAGCAAGTTTGCATTTTTATTGGAAATAATATGAGACAAGTGTAACACAAACAACTAACTACAGGTGAGAGGATGGAGGCTGGATGGAGCTGAATGGAGGGCAGGAGCACAATCACATATCTGGAAAGATATTCGACTGCCTAAGTGGTTTCAAAGTGTTCAGTATGTTGTTTTTCCTCGAGGCTAACCACCATAACAAGTTTATTTGAAACAAGTCTTGTGCAAACAGAAAGCTTTCTGCCTTCTGTCCCCGTTGTAGCGTGGCCCTCAGAGGCCGCCTGGCAGAGTGCTGAGCGTGGCTCTCCTCAGAGCAGCAGGGACTGGCTCCGTGTGGCACGCTGGTTCAACACGGCCCACGCCTCCTCTGCTCCTCACCGCACACAGAGGAGCGTCACAGCGGCCTCGTCCTCCCAGAGTCTGACCGTTAATGAGACGGAGCTGGGGGAAGGAATTGCGTTTAGGATGCACATCCAATGTAGGATCCTCTTCTTAAAGTCACCGTAAAGTGAACAAGTCAAAACCACTTGAGGATTCTCTCTTCAAACATCTTGGCGAGGCTTCAGCCCACATTCAATTCACTCAGCTGGGATCTGCCCTCATTTAACGCTGTCCTATTTGGTGCTGGAACTCCTGCTGTGGTGCGGTGCTGATGCTGTTGAAGCATAGCGACACGCCAACCCCTACATCACATGACCAACTGCACCGCTCAACATCATTACAGTGGTGAAGGTTTCGAGGAAACTTGTCACATGGAAACGCAGGCTATTCCTTTAGTCCAGTATCCACAATGTTACTCTAAGGGGTTAAACGAGAAACTGGACTGGAGGCCGTCTTTGTGACTGAACAGGAGAATATTAAACCCACCAGAAAGTAATATATAATCCATCTCCTTTTCTTCTCCCTGCTGTCTAAAGAAGATTGACGCCCAATGCAAGGGCAATCATACACATACACCCACGGATACACAAACACACGCATGCAAAGACACAAAAACACACATATATACACACGCATATACACACACTAACACGCATGCAACACACACTAACACGCATGCAAACACACACACACACACACACACACACACACACACACACACACACACACACACACACACACACACACACACACACACACACACACACACACACACACACACACACACACACACACACACACACACACACACACACACAGATCCATGATGTCCAAGTGGCCCTTCTGTTTTAGAAGTCCAATGTCAGTCAATATTTATCAATATTTGATGTACATATTTATATATGTTTTATATTGTTTGCACTCCTGGTTGATGAGCAGCTCACTTACCGGTTCGTCAGAAACATCTCTCACTCCTGTCTCGACAGCTGGGATGCATTGATCTGAAATAACGAGTCAAAACACCATATTCCAATAGCAGCCATCATAAACCTTTATTATGGAGAGTCCAAACACAGAGGTCCTGCCAGTGTTTGAATTAGGCCCTCAATGTGAACGACTCTGCATTAAAACAACGGCCTTCTCTTTCAAAGTGAGGGAACGGAACAGGATGGTTCTGATAAGGATGAAGACAGGAAATCCAAACACATGAAATCAACAACTTAATTCCATTGGCATCACTTTGTCAGTAACTGCTCTGCTGCATCAATGAGTGGTGCAGTGTTTATGTCCTCATTGTCGTCATAAATCACATGACTTACATTTTCTTACCGTAAATGCACCTAAAGTAGGCTACACCTTTCCCACAGGTGGGATGAGGTTGTGGAGAACATTTAGTGTGCTTTCTGTACCCTCAACCTCCAGGTAGGAAACATCGATGTTGCATGAGGTGTCTGACCCCTCCGCCCTCGGACACATCGTTTTCTATCTATCCTGAGCTTCCAGACAGAACGTCTTTAGCGTTGTTAAACACCATTAAAACACGTGGATACACCCCGTCTGGTGACGTGCAAGAGCACTATGACCCAGCAGATTGGCTGAAAGAAGCCCCCCCCCCCCATAGTGATCATTGGTGAGGAGTCCGACGGGCTGGACGCTGGTGTATAAAGCCTCCTCGCCTCGTGCCGTTGGGCCACAGCGGCCTGGGGTTTCAGATGTCACGGATCAGATGGAGGATTTGGTTTTAGGTTCTTATCCACAGGCTGTAATTTTAACAAAACCTGGACCAACTCATTCACCTTCTGTCTGCCGGTAGGAGATGAGTGGCTTTAACTGTTCCTGAAACTGAAATGGAAATTTACCTAAACCTCTAAATTTACCTGAATTATAAGATACAGCTTTGGGAACGATGAGCGAGAAACGAGTCTCCTTTTCCTTCCACAACATCTGTGTCTTGTCTCTGACTAGATGGCGCGACCGGCAACTGTTGACTTGAAGATCAAAAGCCCCGCGTTGCGTCTGACTGCTGCTCCTGTTACCAATCCCGTCCATTAGGACCTGAGGAACACAGGATGGAGGGTCCCGGTCTGGTCTCCACGACCCCCGCGACCCCCGTCCTCGGAGTCACGAACGAGACCTTCGGAGCGGTCTGGTCTCCCAGTCTGCTCTCCCAGGTGAGCCTAGCGGGACTGCTCTCCGCCATCACGCTCGGAACCACGCTGTCCAACGCCTTCGTGATCACAGTGATTTCCCGGTCGAGAAAATTACAAACTCCGGCAAACTTTCTGATCGCGTCGCTCGCGGTCACCGACCTGCTCGTGTCCGTGCTGGTGATGCCGATCTGCGTGTTGTACACTGTCACGCACACCTGGTCCCTTGGGCAGGTGGTGTGTGACCTCTGGCTTTCCTCGGACATCACCTGCTGCACCGCCTCCATCCTCCACCTGTGCGTAATCGCCCTGGACCGCTACTGGGCCGTCACGGATGCGGTGGAGTACTCCGCAAGGCGGACCCGGTCGCGCGCGGCCGGGATGGTGGCGGGCGCGTGGCTGATCGCCGTCAGCATCTCGCTCCCGCCGCTCCTCTGGCGGCGGGAGAGGGCGGAGGAAGAGCTGACCAGCTGCACCGTCAACACCGACCACATCTTCTACACCATCTACTCTACGTGCGGCGCGTTCTACGTGCCCACGCTGCTACTCCTCGCGCTCTACGGGAGGATCTACGCGGAGGCGCGTAAAGTCATCCTGAAGCAGTCTCCACGGAAGGCCACGGGGGCTGCCGGAAAGAGGCTGACTTCCGCGCGCCTGCTCACCGACTCGCCCGGGTCCGCGGGGTCTGCCTCGTCCTCCTGGAGACCCGACCATCCCTCGAGCGACCCCGGGTCCCTGGCCGGCGAGAGGGGGGTGGAGGTGACGGTGTCGGACGCCCTGTTGGAGAAGAAGCGCGTCTCCGCGGCCAGAGAGCGAAGAGCCACGCGGACGCTGGGGATCATTCTCGGCGCGTACATCGGCTGCTGGCTCCCCTTCTTCATCTACACCCTGGTGGTGGCCACTTGCGACGCGTGCTTCTATCCGGAGCTCTTTGACTTCTTCAACTGGCTGGGCTACCTGAACTCCCTGATCAACCCGGTGATCTACACCATGTCCAACGAGGACTTCAAGAAGGCTTTCCACCGCCTCGTGCGCTTCCGGTGCTGTCGGCCCTGAGCGGTTCATCAGAAGAATCGTTATTCTACCTCTACAACATCACCTTTACTCTACGGATTTTGTGTGTGTGTGTGTGTGTGTGTGTGTGTGTGTGTGTGTGTGTGTGTGTGTGTGTGTGTGTGTGTGTGTGTGTGTGTGTGTGTGTGTGTGTGCGTGTTTGTGCGTGTGTGTGTGTGTGTGCGTGCGTGTGTGTGTGTGTGCGTGTGTGCGTGTGTGCGTGTGTGTGCGTGCGTGTGTGTGTGTGTGTGCAGGAATATCAAGTTAAAGTAATATATTCTCGTTGTTTTTTTTATTATCAATATATGAATGAAATAATGATCAGAATGCGTAAAGGTCGTTTCACATGTTTGGTTTAAGTAGAATATATTATATATTATAAAATTATGTTGTTTTACAGTTTGTCAATTTGTCAGACACAATCTGTAAGATTTATAGCCTACTTATTTAATTTAAAAAGCACACTTTAGGCAATTTCATCAGTGAATAAACCAACGGCCTCGAAGCAGAGACTCCTCATCTCAAAGTCCAAACCCTACCCTCTTTATGAGGCTGTTATGTTCCGCTGAACCGGTACTGAACGGGATTACGGTGTGTATGTGTGCGGATGTGCTGCTCATTCAAAGTGAATCGGTCGGGCGGTTGAACTGTTTACCATCAGACTCATAAATGCCTTGAAACACACAACATATGGTGTTGGATATCTCAGCGGACATAAAGCATTAGCCAAACGGAAAAATAAATGTTCCAAATGTTTGATATGTATCGATCACATGCGGAGATGCTTTTGAATAAAGGCTTCTATTGACCGGTCTGACACGTTTGTGAAGAAGGAACAAGAGAACTGTAAACTAACGAGAGAACCCGTAGAACATTAGGTAGGTAGTATGTCATCATGGAGGTCTAGGTATGATGTCATCATGGAGGTCTAGGTATGATGTCATCATGGAGGTCTAGGTATGATGTCATCATGGAGGTCTAGGTATGATGTCATCATGGAGGTCTAGGTATGATGTCATCATGGAGGTCTAGGTATGATGTCATCATGGAGGTCTAGGTATGATGTCATCATGGAGGTCTAAGTATGATGTCATCATGGAGGTCTAGCTATGATGTCATCATGGAGGTCTAGGTATGATGTCATCATGGAGGTCTAGGTATGATGTCATGGAGGTCTAGGTATGATGTCATCATGGAGGTCTAAGTATGATGTCATCATGGAGGTCTAGCTATGATGTCATCATGGAGGTCTAGCTATGATGTCATCATGGAGGTCTAGGTGGTAGGATGTCATCATGGAGGACTAGGATGTTATCCCCATCAAGGGCTAGGTAGCAGGTCGTTCGATCACGTTACTGCATATGATGCACATAAGGGAAGGAGAGCGCTGCACACACACACACACACACACACACACACACACACACACACACACACAACACACACACACACACACACACACACACACACACACACACACACACACACACACACACACACACACACACACAGATATGGTAAGAATTGATTTTATTAATCACCGGAGGTAGATTTTACTTTTGGCTACAACAACAAAAAACAGGACAGTGCATATTTTGGAAGATATAAAAAACAATGCGATTCAAAGTGGGATATCATCAATGTACATACATCTATAAACAATATAAATCTATATAATATATCATAATATATAATTTATAATGTATAGATGATACAGTATCAATTATAGATCACTGATCTGTATCTTCACAGTCGAAAGGTGTTCCAGATCCTTCGTACTGATGGTATATTTACAGTAATAAGGTCCTCAAAAATGTTCTTCATTAATCGTTTTCTTTATGAATTATGATGGTATAACACAATTCAATTGACATTGTATTCATGTATTTAACATTCAAAAGACTGAAAATATTGCAACAAAAATCACCTAAAGAATATCTTGATTGAGCGGGTATACCCTGCAAACAATGCTAGGAAACTATTTTTATTGGATTTATTCATTTCATGCTTCATAATAAAACCAAGGACATTTGACATTTGACAAAGACAAGTGAAAATCTGTTTTTCTTTTTAAACGTCAACAGCTCATAAAAGTACTTCTTACAGAGTTCACCTCTTTCACATCTCGTCCCAGGATCCGTAAATGAGATTCCTCCAGCATGTAATCAAAAAGATCCTGAAAAACCAACCAAGAAAAGCAACTAGCTGCCCCCCCCCCCCCCCCCCTTAGGTGTCCTGTACTGACCTGTATCATGTAAGGTGTCCTGTACTGGCCTGTATTGTGTGATGTGTCCTGTACTGGCCTGTATTGTGAAAGGTGTCCTGTACTGGCTGTCGGAGCCGTTGAGGGTTTGCGGAGCAGGGGAGTGTGTGTTCGTCAAATACTCCCCTCAAACATCCTGGAATGAATCGCTTAACAATAATGACTTGCATCTAAAGCTATGCCCTGTGGCTCGCTTTGGATATAGTGTCAACTCAACGGAATTTAAATTATGATAGTGTTTCTTCCTTTTCAGATTGAACTGTCAAAATGTTCACCCCTTTCCCTCTGCGAATCGAAAGCGTTTTTCTGTTTTACCTTCCAACAATTGATCTAAAATTAGATCCAACCCTGACAGCTTTGGCATATCCCCTCCACGCACGCACACTCGAACACGCGTGCACCTTTTGGTGTTTAGAGCTACATTGTGAGGTTTCTTCACAGCTACATTTAGAGCAATATCTGTTTTTTTGTTCACTACTAAAGCTATTTGTTTTAGAGATACATTCTGTTTGTACACTACTAAAGCTATTTGTCTTAGAGTTAAATTCTGTTGTTTGTTCACTGCTAAAGCTATATGTTCATCTCAAACACCAGATTATTGCTCCAGCAATAATCAACGTTAACATGAAGGCAAACAAAGTACAGATGGTATTTTGTCTGAGGAACGTGAATCATAGCAATGAGGGTTTTCCCTCTCCTAAAGGAAAATTTGCATAATATCTATTAACCTTTCATATCAGCCATGAAAACCTGCACTTATTCCAAAAGCTGACTAGCATGTTGGCAATTCTCAATTTTCTGAAAGCGATAACAACTCAAAATGTCACTGAGGCTATTAGCATGAAATGTGCCAGAAAACTTAATTCTGCCCTTCTCCGTTTCACATAAGTCTCCCTTAGAACACTTTATCTTCGTGTCACAAATTGATCCAAATGAGAGCATTCTCAGATGTTTAAGGAACTGCTCATTTTAGAGAAAGCCAAATGTCAACTGGTGTATTAAAAGCTAGGGGACCAATATACAGGGAACAATATAGAATAACGGTGTCATCTAACTCAAAATCCTCAATCTGATTTTTTAAGATGTAACCTATTTTATTATGCATTATTTAATCTTCAAAAACAAGAAAGTTTCCAATCTTCTAAGTTTTAATATATTTCAAAGACAGGTCCATAACAACGTTCCTCCCCACTCCCCGTAGATTATTTCTGACATGGAAATAATACATTTCAGATCAAAATCAAAAAGAGATGTGTGGATAGTGACAGGTCCCAGAAATAGTCGACACCATTTCAGCCTGACAGCCGGGGAACACTGCCATGGTGCTGGAACCTGACACACACGCACACACACACTCACACTCACACACACACACACACACACACACACACACACACACACACACACACACACACACACACACACACACACACACACACACACACACACACACACACACACACACACACACACACACACACACACACACACACACACACACACACACACACACACACACATAAACAAACCCACATAAACGCACACACAGACACGCAAACACACATACACATTCTCATACACACAGACACACAAAGAAACCCCCCCACGTACACACACTCTCAGACACACATACACACACACGCGAGTGCACTCATACACGCAAACACATATACACACACTCTCACATACATGCACACACATGCATGTACACACACACACACACACACACACACACACACACACACACACACACACACACACACACACACACACACACACCATACACACACACAGACAACACATCACATACACACACACACCATACACACACAGACACACATCATACACTCACCTAGACACACAACACACACACACACACACACACCACACACACACACACACCACACACACACACACACACACACACACACACACACACACACACACACACACACACACACACACACACACCTGGATATGAGGAATATATTTCAATCTGTACTGCGGCACGCAACCTTGCATGGCTGCATAGACGACAGGAAAGGAGATCTGGGGGTGAGCTAGGGTGATGGGCTGTGTGTCCATGAAGCATTCTTACTCAGCTTAACCACGCTGGGGGGGGGGGGGGGGGGGAGAGGCGGAGCAGTTGAACACCACTGGCCTGGAAGTAATTCCTCTCCTGTGCAGACACAAGCCTCTTCCTTCCCATGCCCCTCTCTCCTCCTTCCTCCTTCACTCCTCCTCCTCCCTCCTCCTCTCCCTCTCGCTCCTCCTCCTAGCCCTCCTCCTCCTCCTCCTCCTCCTCCTGCTCCTCCCCCTCCAACCCCTCCCTGTTTGCGGTCGGATGACCTTCACTCACTCTGTGGTTCATTGCCCCCTTTCCCATTCCTCCAGGTAGCTCTCTTCTTCCATTCCGCTCTCTCTCTCTCTCTCTCTGCTCTCTCTCTCTCTCTCCTCTATCTCTCTCTCTCTCTCTCTCTCTCTCTCTCTCTCTTCTCTCTCTCTCTCTCTCTCTCTC
>OLKM01000840.1:101112-146112 GCA_900291075.1 Melanogrammus aeglefinus
TGTGGGTGTGTGTGTGTGTGTGTGTGTGTGTGTTGTGTGTAGTGTGTAGTGTCTATTGTGTTTTGAGTTGTGTGTCGGGTGTAGTTTTTAGTGTGTAGTGTGTTGTGTGTTGAGTGTGTTGTGTGGTGTGTGTTGTGCGTTGTGGGTTGTGTGGTGTGGTGAATGGTGTGTTTCCATGATCCTACAGGAGGCTGTATCCAATTTTGATACTTTAAGATATTTCCCTTGCTCTTTATTTCCAAATGGATTTCTTCATTAGCAGATCTTATATAAGATGATTCAATTAAGGATCTGGTTATTTATCATGTGGTTGCCTGTGTGTGCCTGATTTGATTTCAGTCTATGAATGTGTGAGTAACATCTGGTATGTCAAGCAGAAGTGCATACATTCATAATTGACCTTCATCCGTTACCTTCATGTCACGTTCATCTGTAAAAAGAAAGGATACAAACCTAGTATTGTCCTCTTCTCTTGAGTAAGACAATCAGAAGAAGACAAGACAATGAAAATAACAGACAAAATGACATCGGGTAACATTCCAACATGTTGGATGATATGACCCAACCCGTTCCACACAAGTCAGTGACACAGAAACATATGAAAGTAGCACGCTGAGCGTCGTCCGCAGACGGCTCCTCTCCCCGTGGAGTGGAGAGTGATCGTGACAGTTGGCCCCCTCGCCGGCCCGCTCTGCTCCGCAATTAAACCCGGCCCCTCTGAGCAGGACTCGGAGAGCAGCCGACCGCTGGAAGAAGGTCATCACCGTGTGGATATTTATCATAACAGACACCCGCCGGTTTTATTCTCCACTTAAAGATATTCAATGGGAATCCAATTAATAGATCATATAAAGGCCAGCCACACGTTGCTATGGGGATCTGGTGGAGGGAGGGGCGTGGGGGTCATCATTGAGGGACTCACATGATGTGCGAATAATGACTTTGATCTATGTTTGAAGAGAAATGGTGACGGAGGTCCTTAACATGGCCTGACCCTAATCTTCACTCTGAAGCGAAACTCTTCAACGTAATCTTGATTGACATTTGACCCTCGACCCTGACCCTAATCCTGAAGCCAAACATGGTTGGCAGTAAGAGGCTAACTTCCTGCATGGTGGAAATCACAAAGCACGGAAAAAAGTTGAGAGGAGCCTACAGGAAACGTTTGGATTTCTATAATCATATTCTCACAAGAGGAAATGGCATTAACAGACCATTCATTCAATGATTATCAAAAGATGAACGTGTAAATGATTGTGAACAGAGGTACGTGTGCTGTAAAGTCTCCACTCCAAACCAGAGAGGTGTAAAATGGGTACATCCAACTGCATCGGCCCCTCGTTCTGCCCCTATGTGACCCAAAACTACAGCAGTAACGATGTGGTGTCCCTTTAAATGGACGGCTGCCATCCACTATGGAGCCTGGTGATTATAGTGAAACAAACACAACCTAAGAGGATCAGGCGTAATGTAACAAATGGCCCGTGGATGAGATCCAAATCAAAACATTGTCAAAATTTGCACTTTGCAAGAAATGTTAGATGGAATCACCAATTCAAATGAATTGAGAAAAGGGTATTCTTTGTCTGATATACAACATATATGCAATGCATCATAAGTATTAATTCATCATCCAGCTCAAGTAGTATCAAACAGTGCTGGCAAAACACAATGCATTTGAAGATATTGGCCGAGCTGCTGAAAGCCTTCCAACTTTTCTGTATTCATCATCAGAACTCAAAGGCTCAGGTCATCCATACGACCACAAGAGGGGAGCTCATTGTTGGACTGGAAGCTGGAAATACACAATGACCATCAACACAAGCTGATTAGGCAGCCAGCCTGGGTCGCCCCGGAACTGGGGGGGTAGAGAGAGAGAGAGAGAGAGAGAGAGAGAGAGAGAGAGAGAGAGAGAGAGAGAGAGAGAGAGAGAGAGAGAGAGAGAGAGAGAGAGAGAGAGAGAGAGAGAGAGAGAGAGAGAGAGAGAGAGAGAGAGAGCGAGAGAGAGCGAGAGAGACCTGAATGGCATTATGGTGAGTAAGGGGGGGGAAACACAGGGAAGCTGGAAAGTGAGGAAGTTTGGACGTCAGCAGAAAGTGTAAAGTGTCTAGGCGCGGTTTGTCCACCCAGGAGATGTGACTCAAGAAGGTGTCTCTAACGAGATGACCCCAGCAGCCACGTGGCCTTTGGGATTACAAGCAGCAGATGACGGGTAAAGAGATTACAGAAAAAGAGCCTGCTTCTTGAATCTCACTCCCCCTGTTGTGACAATTTCTCGCCTTTTCTCCCCCCCTTGGCTGGAGGTTTCTGGCTTGCCCACGACGGGTCATGAGATAAAGGCGTTCTCTTTACTTCAAGCAGGAACTAACTCAGATCCTCGCTGCTTGTGGGCGGCCCACTCAAAGGGCAGGTGTGGACTTGGATTTGGGGCTACGTTTGGCTGGGAGAACGGGAGCTGGATCACTGGAGTCAGGGGAATAAAGGTTAGGCTCCTGCATGCCTAGCTTATGGAAGTAAGATAACGAGACTCTGGATTGTACTGGCCATAACAAGGCTCTCAAATGACTTCTTCCGTCCGGAAATGAACAACATCCTCCACTCCATCATGCTTACCAAATCGGGGCTTTACTTCACCGTGTTTTTGTTGACACTTCAAGCCAGTCAAACTAAAGGTAAGGCTGTGACTGAGGGAATATGGGAATTGATTTTCACCCTTTTAAAGGGTAATCTATATAGCTATTTTTTTTTTTTTTCAATTTGTTCTTTAAAGGAACTAGAGGGACACACTTTATGAAGAAGTTCCATCACTCTAAAGTGCCGGCTCATCAGTTGAGCAGTAATGACGAGTTTTATTCTCTGTTAATTGCTTCTCTTGGTAATGCTAGCAGTAATTCTCTCATTACCAGGGTTCCTAACAGGAGATTTACAACGCACCGCTGATCCACTTGACCCCAGCTCAAGTTGAAGGACAAGTTTGGTTTCCAGAAACCCTCTTTTCAGTAAACACAACTAAGACATCTAGAGTTGAACTAACCTGTTGATTGTTCCCTTTGAAATGAGCAGAACCTGTACAAGTCTCAGCTAACAGCTGAACATACTTAATTAGACATAGATGGAACTACAAATGGCTAAAGAAACAGTTGAATAGAAACATCAATATCAACATCAATAAGCATCATAATCACATATTTTATGGCGGCCATGTTTGCAAAGCCTGAAAGTTCAGTACCCGGAGGGGGGAACAAAAGCTGTCCTGTACTGCCTGTCGTGGGACACTAATCTTTAGTGGCTTGTAACTCTGCTAAGAGGCCCCCTGCTGCCGTCGCAGCATTAGGGCCCGTTTAATCATCTCCCCCGCCCCCCTCCTGATCCCAGGGCTGTGCATGTGCAGGCTAGCATTCAAGAGAAATCTAAAATATTCATAAGAAAATATAATACCATGCAGGGCAAGGAATTGGGGATCGATGTGGTCATCGTCTCTGGCAAACTGGGGAAATGCGCTACGATAATTAGGGCAGCCGGGCGCTTACTGGAACGCTACAGGAAACGATCCTACCTCTCTCACAGAGAGCTAGTATGTCAGGGGAATGTGCTGGTATCGGTCCAAACGGTCCCCGGGCTGGCAGGATTGTCCATTGTGAGGGTATTATGCATTTGTAATGCAGTGATTAGCATTTGTTGCTAGATGGAGCCACTTTATACTTTGTGTGTCAACATCAGTCTAGGTTAGTGTTTGAAACAAATATGATGAACCAAGAAAATGATTCAACTATCAAGGTCAATGCTTTTTCCTTTTGGTCACGCTAAATGACTCTTGTTTTAAAACCTTATTCGTCTCGCACCATAAATCCAAGAGGAAGTACATTGGGGTCCAGAGCAGAAGCTGCAGTCTTTGTTTTGCTTAATGTCTGTATAGGGTCCCATACGTTTACCACCTGGTGTCGTCCACCTCCACCTCTCCCCTCAAACCTCCACCTCATCCCTCAAACCCCCAGCACTCCTCTCAAACCTCCATCTCTCCCCTGAAACCTCCACCTCTATCCCCAAACCTGGGTCTCTCAAAGCTCTACCTCTCGTCTCAAACCTCCACTACTCGTCTGAAGCCTCCTCCTCTCATCTCAAACATCCACCTCTCCCTTCAAACCTCCACCTCTCCCTTCAAACCTCCACCTCTCATCTCAAACCTCAGCCTCCCCTCTCAAACCTCCACCACTCCTCCACCTCTCAGTGATGCAAGTCTGTTGGAGTAAGACTGGGAAGCCATCTTTATTCTTTGGCATACAAGTACATTTATGTTTAGTTGTAACATACAAGGCCCTTATAATAATTCAACGTATCACTGATATAGTAAAGTATTTCATTCACATTTGACCCGCACAGACCTAAAGTTACAAAAGGCACTTTTCTAACACATAACAATGTGTGATTGTGTGTGGATGTGTGATGTTGTTGATGTTGTAGACCTTCAGGACCAGGCTCTTCCGGGCCTGAGAGATGTGAAATACCGACACTTCCTGGAAGCTCCTCGGCCGATGGAGCCGGCCACCGTCAGGGCGCCGCCGCACCGGCCGCGGAGCCAGAGGTCGGCGGCGGCGCTCAGCACGGGGGTGAAGGTGTGCCCACAGGAGAGCATGAAGGAGGTGATCACCAGCCACCGGGCTTACTACAAACTCAGAGGTATGGCGGAGGGACTCCCATCGGTAGACAGTTACCAATGGGAACGCGACCGACATTACATGTTCTCATTGGATTCTAAATAGTTTCTCGTTCATTTATATTATTTATTCATAGTTTTTATTTGTATTAGTAATTGCACCAGATTCAGCGGTAGAAGATCATCTCCACCTGCTGTCCCTGGGACAGAGTCAGTGGGCATGGTTGTGAACTTAAATGTTGTTCAAAATATAAACCATTTCTGAAATGTCAACATGCATTGAAATTGATTACGACTATCATAGGCTTCATCTTACTTCCATCTTCATTAGAATGTATGCTACAACCTACTTTCAGCCTCAGTAGATTGTAGGCTACATCCGATATTTGAGATGTTAGGCTACTGTCAGATTTACTGTATGATCGTCTCCATGAGACACTGATATTGTGATTGAACTGAGGTGATTATTGAGAATCATATTGGGTGCCAATAAATCCACAATACACTATGCTACTATACTGTATGATCATCAGGTGCACCACAGGGATCCTGGGTGAACATCTGTCAAAACTATGCGTGTCGAAATGGTGTGCGCGTACAACACACAGCGTCTGTAAATGTCATCTGATGACATTTACAGTACCACACCTGCTTCCCACCTTATGGAGTGATGCTCAATGCGATATTGAAGTTGAGAAGGAAGACGGAGGCTCATTCTATTGAATATGTAAACCAAGATGAAAACCAGGTCGCTGCTTCTTCACCACAGATTCTTTTGTGCCATTCTTTCTGCATGAAAGAGTGAATTCATAAATCAATTTGTCTGACATGAAGGTGACTTCTAAGCCAATGTCTGTTTTCTTTGTATAAAGTATTGACACACAAATTTGGCATATGGGGTGCCTTGGCTTCCTGGCGTGTTCAAAGACCAAACTAAAGCAATACAACAGCTGGGTGTCTTCAGGGGAGGAACAAAGTGTATGGTGATCGAATCCCAGTCGATCCCAAAGTGTCCTCAGCCCACCCTCCGGGGCCGACTCCTTGCATCTGCCCTGACTGTTGGTTTATTATAACACACGTCACAACATGTTTGTGCTCAGTCTGCCAGGAGGCTATATGGGAGGCGTTCCGGGTCTTCCTGGACAGGGTTCCTAACTCGGAGGAGTACAGTACCTGGCTCTACACCTGCCAGCATGAGAACCTGTGCATGGACACCCTGGCCCTCAACTTCAGCCAATCACAGGAGCACCTTGACCTGGTGGCCCGGGTCAGTCTCACAGCAGCCAATCAGCTTTCAGTGTTCGATATGTTCAATAGAATACAACTGATGATGTTTCATATGCTGTACACATTACGAGCCTCATAGCTTGTTATTGTACAAGAAACAGTAATATCTATATAGTTGCAATATTGTTCCACATTCTCCATATAAAAGTTTACTTTGAATATTTCATTGGGGGGTAACTCTACTTTCAGAGAGTTGCTGAGCATGCTGAAATTGTTGGGTATGTATTCATATTCTGATGCTTTAAATGAATGCTAATGAATACAGCCTTCTGACAGCCAATACATTAGAATGATAAAATCCCACTGACTGAGCTGTTTTTATAGTCACACATTTTTATTAATTCAAACTTTTTTAAAAATGACTACTACTTCAAACTTTTCTATAAAGTTCTAAGAAAAATAAGTATATTATTAATTACAACTGAATTGAAAGCAGACCAGCTTATTTCTTAGGCCCGCTGCCAGTTATTGAGCTAATACCCACAGAAATGGATTTCCCAGTTGATTTATACATTATATATTTATAGGACCATATAATGACTATGTACCCTCATTTCCAGAGCTGAAGAAGCTGTCCCTGATCCAGAGAGGGAATGTAAGCAACACCACTACTGCTTTATTCAACTGAAGATGTATTTTTCGTTTTCATTAAACACTATGAGTAAGCAAGATAAATAAAGTAATTCATCTCTTTTCTCTTCAAGGTTCTTGGACAACTGCAATCGTTTCACTTCCAACCGAGGTAGAGGACAAAAGAAGAAATGAATATTCAGTCTTCATCAAGTCAAATTGTTGATGTTGTTAACATGTAGTACGATTTCCTCCATATCAATTTGATCTATTAAGTCCAATTTGTTTAAAACAAATAAATATGATTCCTTTTTTAGTTTTTAAACAGAAAATCGACTTCAGATAAATGTCTATTTGTTTGGCTGGCTAACTCAAAGGAACATGGTGCTCTGTGTTGCCAGATGACAGAGGATGTGAACGAGATCCAGGAGAACGGTGAGGAGCACGTAGTGGAGTTCAGCGTCACCATGGTGGACCCGGGCTACAGCGCTCTGCTCCACTCTGAGTTCCCCCAGTACCGCCGGATCACCCAGGATCTCACACAGCGGGTAGGAGAACACTGACCACTCACTAAGGGTTCATGGGGAGAATGGATCTCATACGCGGGATCACACGGTCAACAAACCAACAGAACAACAGCCCAAAAGACCACCAGACCAACAGACCAAGAGACCAAGAGACCAACAGACCAAGAGACCAACAGACCAAGAGACCAACAGACCAAGAGACCAACAGACCAAGAGACCAACAGACCAAGAGACCAACAGACCAACAGACCAACAGACCAACAGACCAACAGACCAACAGACCAAGAGACCAACAGACCAACAGACCAAGAGACCAACAGACCAAGAGACCAACAGACCAACAGACCAACAGACCAAGAGACCAACAGACCAACAGACCAAGACCAACAGACCAACAGACCAAGAGACCAACAGACGAAGAGACCAACAGATGAAGAGACCAACAGACCAACAGACCAGCAGACCAAGAGACCAACAGACCAAGAGACCAACAGACCAAGAGACCAACAGACCAACAGACCAACAGACCAACAGACCAACAGACCAACAGAACAACAGACCAACAGACCAACAGACCAACAGACCAAGAGACCAACAGACCAACAGAACAACAGACCAACATACCAACAGACCAAGAGACCAAGAGACCAAGAGACCAACAGACCAAGAGACCAACAGACCAACAGACCAAGAGACCAACAGACCAACAGACCAAGAGACCAACAGACCAAGAGACCAAGAGACCAACAGACCAACAGACCAAGAGACCAAGAGACCAACAGACCAACAGAAGAACCAGAACAACAGACCAACAGACCAACAGAGACCAACAGACCAACAGACCAACAGACCAACAGACCAACAGAACAACAGACCAACAGACCAACAGACCAACAGACCAACAGACCAAGAGACCAACAGACCAAGAGACCAAGAGACCAACAGACCAACAGACCAACAGACCAACAGGACCAAACAGACCAACAGACCAACAGACCAACAAGACCAACAGACCAAACAGACCAACAGACCAACAGACCAAACAGACCAAACAGACCAAACAGACCAACAGACCAACAGACCAACAGACCAACAGACCAACAGACCAACAGACCAACAGACCAACAGACCAACAGACCAAGAGACCAAGAGACCAAGAGACCAACAGACCAACAGACCAACAGACCAACAGACCAACATACCAACAGAACAACTGACAAATTAGACAAATAGACAAACAGACAAACATACAAGTTCTAAATTCTCGTAGAATTTAGACTAGAATGTGGTCTGGATTATACACAACGGACCTTTAACTTTAGTAGATAAGTAGATAAGACATGGTGGTATAGCCCCACTTGCAACTTGGTTTTGTATGCCTATCTTCCACTTGTAACAGATCAAATCATCTCACCCCCCCATGTCCATCCACTATGGCCTCTTAAACTCTATGGAAACACTGGCGTTGAATATTTGAGCTAGCTCTACAAAAAACAAGTTTTCCTAAAGGTCCTGCTTGTCTCTTTTCAAAATAATTACAGAATAAATCCATGGACATTTTAAAATGTTCCATATTGTAATTGACATGAATTAACAGGTCCATATACCGTCGTGGACTATATTCAAGTGTATGTGTGGTCTGTCCTACTTCAGATGCAGCACAACACATCCCACACCCACATAAAGATTTCATTGTTCCGTCTGTACTTCCTTCCTCTTGTAGATGCTTCATGTTTTCCAAAAAGTTCCAGGATTCAAAGAAATACGTGTTCTAGGGTTTAGGTGAGTCATGTATGTTTCTAATAAAGTCTTTGTACAAGAAATAACTTGCTGCTTGGAATTTGCCATTCAACTACAAATCAATACAACACAACACAATCCAATAAATGCAACACTAGGTGCAGAGATTTAACAAAGAGTCCCTGGAGCCTGTGCCTTGACCTCACCTTGAAGGTATCGGGTGACTCATCTGCTCTTGTCGCTCAGGTCTGAAGACGTGTCAGTGCGCTGCGCCGTGGTCTTCAACGGCCACACCGAGCTCGGGGAAGATTCGGAGGTCTTGGTGGAACCGGGTTCCGCTGTGGAGGAGAACCCCAATGGACCCAAGCTGAAGTACATCGTGGCCAATGCCTTGAGGCAGGAGACCTCCCTTCCTCTGGACTTGCAAACCCTCAGCTTTGAGGCCGGTAAGCATCCTGTGGACCATATTCACATTCTCATTATTGATGTAAAACGCTGGATAAACCAAGACAAAGGGAGACAGAGTCTCACGAGGGCACCCATGAGCAAGATGCCGGAACGCCTTACAAACCTCCTTAATTAATTATATCTAGATAAAGATGCACAGCAAATTGCTTTGGAGAAAAGTGTCTGCTAAACAAATGGCATGTAATGGCCCTGACACACCAACCAGATTATCGGTCGTCGGACAGTCTGCCGAGAAAAGGATAGTTTTGGTCATTGCCGATTCAACATATGCAATCGGCTGAAAAGAACACCGTCTGCCTGAAAAGATTACCGACGGCTTTGATGACGGCCGATCGCACAGCACACACCATGCAGACTCAGGTCACCGATCTCAATACCGTCTGACGACTGACAATCTGGTTGGTGTGTAAGGGCCTTAAAAGACGAACGGCTTCCCCACATCAGATAATATAACATTTTTTGTTTATTCTTACTGCTCTGTTCGGCCAGTGAGCACCATCTACCCCAGAGACGGAGCGGACAGTGAGGCCCTCCTCCCCATCCCAGGGGAGGGATCCGTCCCCGTGACAACCGCCACTCCAGGGTACCGCCCCACCCTGGCCGCAGTGCTCCACAACTCCCTGGAAGAGTTTCCGGGCGGGCCGGACACTCTGCCCTTCACCCTCCCCATCCCGAGTGCCGTACCAGACGTCGCCGCAGCGACCGTCAGCGGCAGCGGTTCTGCGTCGGCTTCCGCTGGCGAGGAATCAGCAGAGGAAGAGAGCGCTGAGACGCCCGCTGTAGAAGAAGAGGCCCAGGAGGTGTTAACGGGAGAGAGCCCTACCTCAGAAGGAAGCGGGGAACGTGAGGCGGACACGACTCAACCTGAAGTTCAGGTCACCCAAGGTAAGACTGACGTGGCTGTAATCTTATTTTATCCACAAACTAATCTCCAATCAAATCTGCAGGAGTTGTAAATAGAGAGAGCAGAAAGAGCCTGGACACCCTAGATGTGTCCCCTCTCTCTAGGCGCCCTCCTCCGTTTCTAATCAGGTACCTAATCAGGTAAAATATGCTATGATTGGTAAGGAATGAGCCGGATCCGTCGCAATTCTAAATAGTCTCATAAAGAGGCAGCCGCAACAGAGCATTTTGAGCAATTGCTCTAGTCTCCTCCTAGTCCTTCATTGTGATGATCGAAATGCTATCTTCTGACTTCCCCTTTCTCCTCTGCTGCGGCCCCCCCTCTTTGCTCCGCCCAGCCCCAGTGGAGGACCTGGACCCGCCGGGAGAGGTGGACCCCGCGGACACGTCCTCTCCTGGACCCCCATGGATCTCCTCAACAGAACCCCTCATCGCAGAGGCCATAGATGGCCTCATGGGGGCAGCAGAGGTCTCGACCCCCAGGGGCAGTGTGGAACCGGAGGAGACCCACGGGGCGGTCCGACCACCCGGTCCCACAGACGGCACCAACGCGATCAAGGAAGAGGAGGTGAAGGAGGAGGAGGAGCCGGTCCACAGCGGCGGGGTGACTCCGCCCCTGATGGAGGGGCCCGTGGCTGTGGTCCCCGACGGACAGGACGAGGAGAGCATTGCCGGAACGGAGGCGCGGGTCACAGGAGGAGAGGGGGACAGCGGCAGCGGGTTTCCCACCCAGTCGGACGAGCGGCCCCAGGAGTCGGGGGCGACGCCGGCGGCGAGGCAGATGAGTGCTGGGCCCCTGGGAACCGCCCTGGACCTCAACAAGGAGTTAGTGGTGTTCTTTAGCTTGAGGGTCACTAACATGATGTTCTCCGACGACCTGTTCAACAAGAACTCTACCGAGTACCGATCTCTGGAGAACACCTTCCTGGAGCTGGTAGGTAAACACGCTGTGGCGCTCCACGTCTTACTGCTGCACGCCGTGTTGTGGCGGCCGCTGAGGTAGTCTGACACACTGTAGCGCTAGGGGTGGTCGTCTGAACAGCTGGCACAATGTCAGGTCAGGGGCTGTGGTCTGAACAGCTGGCACACTGTCGCGTTAGGGGTTGCCGTCTGAACAGCTGACACACTGTCATGTTAGGCGCTGTGGTATGAAAAGCTGACACACCGTCATGTTAGGGGCTGTGGTCTGAAAAGCTGACACACTGTCACGTTCAGGCCTGCATTAACCTGCCACTGAGCCCTGGGGCTGAGAGGTTTCGTAGGCCCCCTGAGTTTGTCATGATAGGCCTCTGATTTTTGTAAGCCCCAAACAAATGTATGATTGATGATGGCTTCCTCATGATGATGTTCTCTCACCAATGTGCTTTATTCTCACAGCTGCTATTTTTCTTGCGCACCGATAAATGAAACACGGTACAAATGACTGGGACATGTAGTCCTTCAAATTCCAGTCGAGTGTTTCATCCTTAGTCAATCCGAGTCAATCCAATCCTGTCATGTTTCACATCAAATGTACAATGGCGGCCGGTCAGAAACGCTGGTTAAACATGTGTGCTCTACTTAGACGCAGCACTCATCTAGCGAGCGGAGGGCATTCCCCGGAGCCTCCAGTAAGTCTGGGCCACGACTGCGGACCATAGCCTCCATCCCGGTACTCATTCCATATTGGAACTATTCACCCTCTCACACCTCTGCCGTTCAACCGCTCGACTAACGTCTTCTGCTCTGTCACTAACGCCGGGAGAATGTTAACATTTCTGACTAAAACAAACCTAAGAACTAAAGATTCCTCCATTAGATCACAGACCTTCTATCTTTGTTTTATTTGTAGGGTTTAATGCCATGAAACATGTTCATGTGCGTGGTGTTTGTTCTTTTGTGGCCTTCATTCGTTGCGATGTGCTAAAGCTTTTACTTCTATGGGGACGTTTGCTCTTCTATTTGCTGTCAACCACAACAGAATTGTAGTTGATCACATGTGTTTTCTAGATTTCTGGACCAAGAGAATGAAGGGAGGTTTGTTCTGAACTCATTCAATGTTTAGGAAGTAATTGGTGGTCTTTTTTATTTTGTACCTTGTAGAAAATACTTTTTACATGGCATGAGTAGATGACCTATTGGTATTTGAACGGTTTCTCTTGTATGTTTGTTCTAAGGGAAGGGGATTGTGCCGCACATTAAAGACATCGTTATTTTGCTACACTTGCAATGTTTACCATAAGCAACAGGTGAAATAAATGTGAATATTGGTTGGAGCTGGTCAAAATCACAAGACCTGCTTGGGGATTCAGGTAGTGTGGTGGTGCAGAGGTTTCTGACTAGTGTAAGACGCTTAGAGTGTGGCTTGTTATTACAAGCACAACACACTGTGGCCTATTAGCAGTTCAATCCGCTTAGCCCAACATCAACCAGCCCTCGAGTGCTGAGAGGGAGCGTGCTGAGAGGGCAGAGGCTTTGGGAGATGGCCGCCACCACAGATGTTTCTAGGCCACTAACAGGTGTTACTAGGCCACTAACATGTGTTGCTAGGCCACTGACATGTGTTGCTAGGACTATAGCAGTTGTTCTTTTAGGTGCATTCAGATCAATTGCACAGCATCGTAGAATCTGTTTGCTGGAGTAGGGTAAAGCAGTGGCAAATATCTTGACATGAATACGGATTATGGTCAATTACATTTAGTTCATTAACTGCAGTATGAAAGCCACACAACATCTTGCTGTCTGGTCCAATAAGCCAATACCATGCACCCATATTAAAGGGTTTAGTTAGTCACAACTGCTGGACAAAATTATGCATTTCTCTCAAATTGAGATGTGTCTTAATGAAGAATCAATTGACATCAATATAGTTTGAAGGCTTAAAAGACTTAAGGATGGGAAACCTATCTTTAGACCTGGCTGAGCAGCGCGCTATGCTGCCCAGTGTTACGTAAACGCCTTACCCTCCAACTGCTACAGAATATCAATACAAATTGGATTTCCCTGCTGCCCTCAGTGATGCCAAGAAGTAAAGCGACTGTAAGCTTGGCTGAAGGGGCAGGCTTTATGGGATACAGGAAGTTACTCCAGTTGGCGCTAGCTGTAATGCTATCAGAGTTTAGGCTCTGGGGGTTGTTCTGTGCTATAGCTTAAACGTTATCAGAGTTTGGGCAGAAACCTCTGGGAGTTGTTTTGTGCTCAAGATTTAATGATAGAGTCTAGGTAGAAACCTCTGGGTTTCTGTGCTATAGCTTTAATGCTATCTGAGTTTAGGCAGAAACCTCTGGGAGATGTTCTGTGCTATAGCTGTAATGCTATTTGAGTTTAGGCTTGCTATAGCTTTATTGCTATCAGAGTTTAGGCTCTGGGAGCTGTTCTGTGCTATAGATTTAATGCTATCTGAGTTTAGGCAGAAACCTCTGGGAGCTGTTCTGGTCTATATCTTTAATGCTATCGGAGGTTAGGTTCTGGTACAGTTCTGTGCTATAGCTTCAATGCTATCTGAGTTAAGGCAGAAACCCTTGAGGTTCTTTGCTTTAGCTTTAATGCTATCTGGATTTAGGCTCTATGAGCTGTTCTGCGTTATATATTTAATTCTATCAGAGTTTAGGATCAGGAGTTGTTCTGTGCTATAGCTTTAATGCTCTCTGGGTTTAGGCTCTTGGAGCTTTTCTGTGCTTCAGCTTTGGTGCTTTCAGAGTTTAGGCAGAGTTTCTTTGCTTTAGAAATGTCTTCTTCGTAGATAAGAGTAAAGACATTTTTACAGAGATGGATAAATATTTGATCTCTTTGAAAAGTATCTTGAAACATTTTTAAATATATCCAAAAAGAAAAGTCACACTAGGTCACTGAAACTCTCCATCTCCAATCTTAAAATGGATGCCCAAACCATTAGTAACGAAACATTATGATCGATCATATTTCGCTTGAATCTTCTAGAAAATTCTTTCTGGCAAAACTAATATGGTCAGAAGTTTGCAATGGTAAGTTGATATATGTTTATATTTGTAATCTGTTACCTTTGGAATTGTATGTTTTTAAAAGGGCTTAAGGACGATAACGCTGAAATATGGCATAAAAAAAATGCTGTTTTAAATAAATTTTCTGCCAAAAAAGAACTCGGTAGTTCCTTGCCCATTTAAAAGGTCCTATTCTGATGTTTAGGTGGATAAGGGATTGACGTTATCATATTAGTATAGGAATCCCTTCTTGTATCCGTGTCACCTTACGGCTGTACCTACTGGTTTGTGAAGCAACCAATAACATTGGAAATGGAGGTTTAACACTTAATTAATTTAATTCATGAATGACACTTTATTCTCACTTGATGTTTAAAATGTATATTTGATATTGAGGTTCCCTTAAAATGAGGTTGTGCTTTGCTAGGTTTTCTAAAGCAAGAACCAGTAGATACAAGCGTACCTCGATGAGCTGCTTCGCTTGTTGTCATGTTTCTGATCCTAGCATCATGCTAGCCACATGAAGACCAGCATCATGCTAGCTCCATGAAGCCGGCTGACAGGCAGCAGGTGTAGTGAGCAGTCACTGAGACAAATGGAGGGGGCCAGGACGCAGATTGAGAGGCCTGCAAGTCATTCTTCTTGTATCAATCCCTCCTCTCTCTCTCTCTCTCTCTCTCTCTCTCTCTCTCTCTCTCTCTCTCTCTCTCTCTCCTCTCTCTCTCTCTCTCTCTCTCTCTCTCTCTCTCTCTCTCTCTCTCTCTCTCTCTCTCTCCTTCTCTCTCTCTCTCTCTCTCTCTCTCTCTCTCTCTCTCTCTCTCTCTCTCTCTTTCCCTTAGTGACCCATGTCCTCTGCAGTTTGAGGGCCGTTGTGCAGGGAGCATCAGACCAGTTTTCATGTGCCTCTTATCTGCTGCCCTGCAACGAGGCATGGGGCAGGGAGCAGAGAGCAGCAAACTAATCTCCCGGCTCACCTGGTGGTGGGCTGCTCAGGCAGAGCTCACCTCATTGTGCGTTCACATTACTTGCTGCAAACTTGAGCAATACTATATGATGATTGGCTGGACTTTTTCGGGGATCTTGAGTTCACTTCTAAAAGGAAGAATGGGCTGGAGATGAGCTTTTAGCAACATCTTAACTTTTCCAAAGTTCAATCATTCATTCATTCTCCTCATTTTCCTGCACCTTAATTACAGTGTATGGTAAATGTTTGGATTCTGTGGATTAAAAGCATCAGGACAGCGATGCGTTGTTCCAATGTTCTCAGAGTCATGGTGTGTTCAAGATGCCTCATACACCACCCGCACAAGTTGCAAGTGGTAAAATCGCTTTCTTGCGGCATTTCACAGAGAAACGTCCCACTTGGAATTCTGAGAGCATGCTGAGTTTAGTGAGGCTGATCGTACGACTCTACAACAAAAATGGCAGCGCCCGTATAGAGCTTTATTTTCTTTGTATTTGTACCACATTGGTCATTCTAATGTCGATTTTAAATGCGCTTACATACTTGATTACATTGCTACTTTATTCCGGTCACTAATTTATGCATTGCACGGTTTTGCTGTGCGTGCAATACAATGTAAAGTTGTGTTGTTTGTTTTCAAACTAGTTTGCTAAAGAGGCTAATGTATCTAACAATAACAATGACTAGCCAACGACATGACACAATCACAAAGACAAACGGGAACGCTATAAGTGCTACAAGCCAGGAAATGACGTCACAAGAGCAACTTGTGCGGTTGGTGTACGAGGTATCTAGAACACACCATAACACCTTCTGCAGGGCTCTTCACAGCTCCGCTCCACCTCCATCCAGCTCCGCCCGCTCCCCACCTCCCCACCTCTGCACTAACTGAGCTCCCTCCTGCTCTGTGTCTGGGGCCCGCTCCCCTCCCCAGTCTTGTTCTCAGGAGGATGAACTCGTTGTCCAAGTGCTTCATTGAATAAACTCTCAAATAGACAGAGTTCACTTTTCTATTAACATGTTGATGGAAAACGTTCTCCTCCCAGAATCAAGAATAAATTCCACCTTCCCCTCCCGTAGGATGTTGTAGGCATTCATGATCTACAAAGGCACCACCAAGTCATTCTGTTTCCTTCTGTCATTCGGTTCTGCAAAAAAAGAGTAACTTTATATTGATCCATTCCATTAGAAATTGATTTGTAACGAGTTTTGTAAAGAGTCTAACTTTATTGTTTCATAATTTTCATTTCAATGGCCTGTATAGCCTGATGTGTATTCTACCATGTACCGTTTCTGAACAAGATGGATCTCCCACTATCTGCCCTCCAGCTCCTTCCCTACCTGCAGTCCAACCTGACGGGCTTCAAGCAGCTGGAGATCCTGAACTTCCGTAACGGGAGCGTGGTGGTGAACAGCAGGATGAAGCTGGACCGGCCCGTCCCCTACAACGTGACCGAGGCGGTCCACTGCGTCCTGGAAGAGTTCTGTGGCGGCGCCGCCAAGAGACTAGACATCAAGATCGACAGCCGCAGCCTGGACATAGAACCAGGTACGAGTCTCTCTTAGTCCGCTCTCTGGACGTAGAACCAGGTACGAGTCTCTCTTAGTCCGCTCCCTGGACGTAGAACCAGGCACGAGTCTCTCTTAGTCCGCTCTCTGGACATAGAACCAGGTAGAGTCTCTCTTAAGTCCGCTCTCCTGGACGTAGAACCAGGCACGAGTCTCTCTCGTTCAGTCCGCCTCACCAGTAGGACCTCTTAGTCCGCTCTCTGGACATAGAACCAGGTACGAGTCTCTCTTAGTCCGCTCCCTGGACGTAGAACCAGGTACGAGTCTCTCTTAGTCCGCTCTCTGGACGTAGAACCAGGTACGAGTCTCTCTTAGTCCGCTCTCTGGACATAGAACCAGGTACGAGTCTCTCTTAGTCCGCTCCCTGGACATAGAACCAGGTACGAGTCTCTCTTAGTCCGCTCTCTGGACATAGAACCAGGTACGAGTCTCTCTTAGTCCGCTCTCTGGACGTGGAGCAATGTACGAGGGGTTAATAGTCTGCTTGGTGGGGTTCACAGGCTGCTGGGTGGGGTTCACAGGCTGCTGGGTGGGGTTCACAAAACATAATTTTTCCCACGAGACTTCCAGTGAGTTGAGACACATGGTCCATTAGATCATTCTGATTTCCATTTAGTCAGTTAAAGCAGAGACTTTAGTCCACACCTGGAGGAACATCAGGGTTAGATGTTAGATGGGACATTCAGGGTTAGATGTTCGATGGGAACTGTTGTGGGGCTCTTGCCGCAGGGCGGAAACAGGTCAGGACTGCAGGGAGTCCAACCAGTGTTGCTGATGCATTGGTACGTCAGCGATGAGCTTCTCCCTGGGCTGGTTTGAGTCACCAGCCTTAGAGCCGTGCTATGCTCGTTAAGGTCCCTTTCTACACTGTCGGGACTCTTGAAGGAAGACATTTTAAACTTTTTAAATTACATGCATTGACTGTACACATTTTAAACTCATTGAGTGTTTTGCAGAATTCTCTGCTTCTCTGCAGTCTTGGCAATGTCATTTATTTCAAATTAGGAAATGGTCAATTTGACTCCTCAATTAAGACTTATGCCGGTTACGTCCGACTCCTGGTCAGATTCCTCTAAACCTTCCGTTCGATCTCTGGCACAAAGTAGACATCAACCTTTAGTAAGGCAGTCTCTAACTTTATTGGAAATTAGCTTGCGTGGTGACACCCTGAAGGAACCCGATATAAACAAACAAGGCTTCTGATGTTTTACTAATTCAAACACAAACGGTTACCCAAGTCTTCACCCTTCTGTCCATGCTGTGTTCCTTGTTCTCCACCCTCATGTGTCTCACTTCCCCGTCTCCACACTCATGTGTCTCGCCTCCCGTCTCCATGCTCCTGTCTCACCTCCCTGTCTCCACCCTCATGTGTCTCACCTCCCTGTCTCCACCCTCATGTGTCTCACCTCCCCGTCTCCGCCCTCCTGGGTCTCACCTCCCCGTCTCCACCCCCATGTGTCTCACCTCCCCGTCTCCACCCTCATGTGTCTCACCTCCCCGTCTACCCCCTCATGTGTCGTACCTCCCCGTCTCCCCCCTCATGTGTCGTACCTCCCCATCTCCATGCTCCTGTCTCACCTCCCTGTCTCCACCCTCATGTGTCTCACCTACCCGTCTCCACCCTCATATGTCTCACCTCCCCGTCTCCACCCTCATGTGTCTCACCTCCCCGTCTCCACCCTCATGTGTCTCACCTCCCGTCTCCACGCTCCTGTCTCACCCCCCCGTGTGATCCTGTTCCCAGAGGACCAGGCGGACCCTTGTAAGTTCATGGCGTGCGATGAGTCCTCGCGCTGCGTGGTGAACAGCTGGACGGGGGAGGCGGAGTGTGTCTGTGACCCCGGCTACCTGGCCAGCGGCGGCCGGCCCTGCCAAAGCATCTGCACCCTGCAGCCGGACTACTGCCTCAACGACGGCGTCTGCCACATCGTCCCCGGGCACGGCGCCACCTGCAGGTAAGACCGCTGTGCATGTGAACGGATGAATGGATGAATGAAGGAAAAACATGGGTTCAGGAATGAAGGACTACATGAATGCAGAGATCAATGAATCCACAAATGATTGCTCGAATCAATAAATCAATGAATGTATGGATAAGGGGTTGCAGGAATTCATGAATGAATACATAGATTAATGAATGGCCAAATGGAAAGAGGAATGGGTTGATTAAAGGGGTGGGCGTGTCCACCTAGGCTAGCTGTATGACGGATAGAAGAGCAATGTTCTGATTTTCAAAACGGTTTGTAACGGCTAATCACACTCACACCTGGTGGTGTAATGTGTCACCTTTAATGAATGAGTAAATGATAGCTGAAACCCTAACCCTTAGGCTCACCCTAACCCTGCCCCTGACCCTGAGCCTGACCCTGACCCTGACCCTGACCCTGAGCTGACCCTGACCCTGACCCTGACCCTGACCCTAACCCTGACCCTAACCCTGAGCCTGACCCTGACCCTGACTGTGTGGTGGTTCCAGGTGCCCTGTGGGCCGATCCTGGCACTACCACGGGGAGCGCTGCACTGAGCTGGTGTCCATCCCGCTGGATCCCTCCCTGATCGCAGGCTGCCTGGTGGCCAGCCTCTGTCTGGTGGGCAGCGTGCTCGCCATCCTCCTCTTCGTCAACAAGAAATGCGTTCAGACCAGGAAGGCTGTGACGCTGGTGTAAGTGGACACCAGCGCTGGGGTTTAGTAGTGGAAATGTGGGGTTAAGTAGTGGAATTGTGGTGTTTAGTAGTGGGACAGTGGGGTTTAGTAGTGGGACGGTGGGGTTTAGTAGTGGGACGGTGGGGTTTAGTTGTGGAACTGTGGGGTTTAGTAGTGGGATGGTGGGGTTTAGTAGTGGGATGGTGGGGTTTAGTAGTAGTGTTAAGTAGTGGGACTGTGGTGTTTAGTAGCGGGACGGGGGTTATCGTAGCGGGACGGGGGTTTAGTAGCGGGACAGTGGGGTTACGTAGCGGGACGGGGGTTTAGTAGTGGGACTGTGCGGTTACATAGCGGGACGGGGGTTTAGTAGTGGGACTGTGGTTTCTGTTGGGTACCTGTTCACCAGCGTGTTGCCCTGTGCTCCTAGGCCCGGCCTTGCCCCCTATGCCTTTGAGAATACTCTGAGAGAAAACCCGGTGTTTGAGAATGACGAGGGTATGTTGACCCAGGTGTCCACGTTACAATACCCCAGCTCCAGCTCTGGGTCGTCCCAGACCCAGCAGTCCGAGCTGGACACGTTTGGCTCGATAGAGAATATCCATCTGAGTATCGAGGTAACCAGTACCGCGCCGCCGCTAACCAGTTAACCCAAAGCCTTCAACAGTCAACTAACCGTAGCTTGTCGTCGGCTAACGCGCCCTCTGATGGGTCTTGAATAACCCTCTTCTCTTTAACCTCAGATTGTTGTGGTTGAATACTAACACTTCAGTAGTTCACCTAGTTTTTTTTCTAGTTTCTACATTCAATAGATTACAGAAAACAGTCCATTGTATATGAAGTGATTGTTGAACTGAAACTTTTCTCCTTAACCCTCATATGGCCATGGTATGAAAATATAATACTTAAATCAGACCTTTGGGCTGAACTCCAGAGAGAAAGATTTCTAGATCAAACTCCCCCCGGCCGTGGAAGGTGAAGGTCTGCCAGAGCGTTTACCTGTCTGATCCATCGTGCTTTTCAAGTAGCAGGATGGCCTCTGAACCGAGACAAGCCGTGTTGACTCGATCCTACTACCCATGGGAGCATTCAGGGTTCATATGAAACCTACAGAAGTGTAACAATGTGTGTTGTCGGTGGTGTGTTCATCTGCAGATCCCCAGGCAACTCTACTCCAGCAGAACCCAGCGGTTAGTCTCTGGAACGGTGGACTTCCATCACTGCATACCTCACAATGAGGTGAGGAGTGCTCCTGCTCACACTCGCTTTCTGTGTGTGTGTGTGTGTGTGTGTGTGTGTGTGTGTGTGTGTGTGTGTGTGTGTGTGTGTGTGTGTGTGTGTGTGTGTGTGTGTGTGTGTGTGTGTGTGTGTGTGTGTGTGTGTGTGTGTGTGTGTGTGTGTGTGTGTTTGTGTGTGTGTGTCTGTGTGTGTGTCTGTGTGTGTATGTGTGTGTATGGTCTTTGTGCCAAAGGAATATTATGTTATCCTTTATAATTAAAGCTGGGGTAGGCAGTTTATTTAATATTTTTTCCTATTTTAACATCCCGACACCAATAAATCAATCAAATGCTCTGACAACAAAAACCATGGATTATGTGGCTGTAGCAGGCCTGTAAGAAACATCTCATTCTGCCTTTCTGCCAAGATAGGGTTAGGGTTAGGTTGATTATTCTGTAAATAACATTGTGTACATTGACCTCATTTAATTGACAGGATTATGCAAAGGGTGTACATGTGTGTGTGTGTGTGCGTGCGTGTGTGCGTGCGTGCGTGCGTGCGTGCGTGCGTGCGTGTGTGTGTGTGTGTGTGTGTGTGTGTGTGTGTGTGTGTGTGTGTGTGTGTGTGTGTGTGTGTGTGTGCTGCTATTAACTACACAACCATAATTGCATGTGTAGATGCTGCAGTTGAAATGCACAGTTGTAAGGAAAATAAACGGTGGACAGCATCAATCAACATGAAGAAAGACTGTCAAATTGGTATCACGTCGTAATCGTTAATTCAACATACAATACATCTCTTCCAGCTTTATGATGCCTGCAAAGGTAAGATGCATGATCAGTGCTGGGGGTCTAAATAAGGGTCCGTTTCTCTTTCTGTAGTCTGTCATCACTGTTCTGGTATTTCCCCTGCAGATTAGAGACAAGATGTCAGTGGAACCAATCCATAAACGACTTCCAATCATTGAACCATGTCTAAGCGATCCAATCATGATTTACTGCCAATAAAGACTTACCGAATGATCACTAGAGTACAACCAAAGAACAAAACCCTTTCCTTTTTCCTTTCTGCTCTGTCCCAAATGTATTTAAAATATACTGATTCCTTCCATCACCTGTCATCCACACCAATGTGTTCTGCTTTCTCGTAGACGCTGCGACCAGCAAGTCACAAGTACAGGACGTGTGTTCACGCCAGGCCTCGGGAGAGAGAGCTTATTGATGTTTCAGTCCTGTGAAGATCTCCTCTGTAGACAACGCTCCTTTAACACACAAATTAAGTAATACGCTCACTCTTAATGTTTCCCTGTACAGTATTTAAGAAATGTTCATTTTGAGAGTAGGCCCGGCGTGTAAAGGTTTGTAGTGCTGTGTCTTAGACAGAAAGAGCAGGGGTTCCCTGAAGAGGTGGCTCTAAGTGGAACCTAAGATGTATTTCTACTGTATGTTTTGGTGTTGTGACCTGAAGAGGTGGCTCTAAGTGGAACCTAAGATGTATTTCTACTGTATGTTTTGGTGTTGTGACCTGAAGATGTGGATCTATGTGGAGCCTAAGATGTATTTCTACTGTACGTCTGGCAGGTAGAAGAGTCTCCTGTACACCTTGATGAAGGATGTTGTCTTTCCTCACAATGAGGCTTTTATAAACAACATGATTCTGATTCTCACTGAAGGTTGGAGGCGTGCGTTGCTGTGTGTTGTTTAATGTTTCTCAGAGCCCTGTAAGAATGTACATACTGATCACCTTGGAGAGTCAACTGGAATTGGAAAAAATTGAATTCTGTCCTGCTGTGTGTAAACAACGTCAGCCGTTTGGGTTTTCGAAAGCTGGATGTCAACAAACGATCCTGCAACATCCGGACATTTTTGTACATTTTACATTTTGCGGCAAAGAATAAACTATTTTTGGAAAAAAAGTGAACCTTTTTGTAATGTGTCTCTGTGTTAATTGAGCAGTCTAATTCCCACATGGCGGGTCTCTGGATTAAATAACACGAAAACAGCGGTGTAATATGTGGTTGCAGACAGTATTTATTTACTCATCAATTCAAGCATTGACAGACATTCAAGTCCTGAGGAAAAGCAGAAACAATTACAAGTTCAACCAAATCTTTCACAAAATCAATATAGGTTTGAGAAAAGTGAATTTGAAGACGATGACCCGTGGTCAAATTAAATGATCAACTTCCAGGAGAAATCACACAAAAACACAAAAAGATTCCTGTTAACAAACGAAAGAAAATCAATCTGCCAAACGGGATTCAACGTTGATTACAAAAAAAAGATACTAGACAGGTTGTGAGAAGGCTCATTACGTTTTCACAGCACTACTTTAAATGCAGCGTCTACTATTTAAAGATGCATTCAAGAAGGGCAAAATGGTTAGAACAACTTTTGTCTGAGCAATTTCATAATTGGAAGATATATATTGGATCTATGCCGCTGCTCTGGAAGTGTTTATGAGCAAACAATGATAATAAAAAGTAAACCAACGCCGCTTTGATATGTTTAGCATAAATTAACACTTTTCCTTTAAATCCATTTGTTGCTTCACATTATTATGTCTTATAATGTAGTCTAATATGTCATGTTTAAGTAACATCTTAATGCACCAAAGAACAAAGAACTGTAAAACCAGACATGACGTGATATTTTCAAACATTTTCTACGACTTTCTAACAAAAGTTCAAATCAAACTACATCTAGTCGATCCATGTCTTCATGTGACAGCAGTGTTCTACCGGGGAAACAGTGATCTGCAGTCTGAAGGCCTCGTGACAGCATCAAGCAGAGCGGCTGAATGCACAGCCACGTTGCTCCACAAGAAGACTGAGCTCAACTCAAACAATAAACACAAAGTGAAATCAGACAAGACAACGTGTTATAGTGACCCTGTCAGAGTAACCCCCTTCTGACTCTTGTGTTCAGCATATCTCCCCGCAGTACCCCGTGTGTGTCTGAGTGTGCGTCAGTGTGTATGCAGTGTGTGTGTCAGTGTGTTTCTTCTCTGGTTCATTTGAGCAGGTTCTGGTTCATCTGAGCAGGTTCTGGTGTTCTGGTTCATCTGAGCGGGTTCTGGTGTTCTGGTTCATCTGAGCGGGTTCTGGTCCTGGGGTTATTTGAGCAGGTTCTGGAGCATGGCAGTGGCGTAGGTGGGCCGCGCCTGCTTGCTCTCGATGGCGCTCCTCAGGTATTGGATGCCGTCGCAGCGCTCCCAGATCTCCTCATACTGCCGCGGGAGGATCTCAGCGCCACGCTTCCTGGTCAGACCCGTCTCCTCCAGGCTAGCTCACACATCTCCATGTCATCCTTCCCTTTAGAGGAGGAAGAGGAGGAAGAGGAGGAGGAGGAGGAGGAGGAGGAGGAGAGAGAGGAGGAGGAGGAGGAGAGAGAGGAAGAGGAGGAGGGACAGGAGGAGGAAGAGGAGGAGCAGGAGGAGCAGGAGGAGGAGGGGGAGGAGGAGGAGGGAGATGAGGAGCAGTGGGGAGGAGGAGGGGGAGGAGGAGGAGGGAGAGGAGGAGCAGTGGGGAGGAGGAGGAGGAAGAGGAGGTGGGAGAAGAGGAGGAGGAGGAGGAGGAGGAGGAGGGAGAGGAGGAAGAGGAGGAGGAGGAGGAAGAGGAGGAGGGGGAGGAAGAAGAGGAGGAAGAGGAGGGAGAAGAGGAGGAGGAGTGAGAAGAAGAGGAGAAGGAAGACGAGGGGAAGAAGAATAACACGAAGAAGGGTAAGAAGGAGAGGAAGATGAAGAGGTAGAGAATGAAGTAAAGGAATTTCAAGAAGAAGAAGAACAGGAAGTAGAAGGAGAAGGCAATAATGGAGAATAAAAGGCGTAGGAAGAGGTGGAAGAAAAGGACAGGAAAACACAAAGAAGATTAATAATAATACCATGTTACAGAGCGGACCCAACACTGGAGCCCAAAGACACTTCCCCCCCCCCGTGCCCCCAGCCTATCAGAGCCCCTCATCGCCCGCTCACCGGCCACCAGCACGATGGGCCTCTTGTCGGGGTGCAGCTCCATCTGGCGTGCGATCCAGGGCCCGTCGAAGTGTGCGTACCACCAGCCCTTCTTCTTATTCTGGGGGTCCTTGTACTGGTCTGCCGGCCGGATGAACGGGATACGGAAGTAGCGCTGCTGCCGGTTCATGGCCACTTCCTGTGGCGCGGCGGTGGCCGCGGGCGACGGGTTCTGTTCAGCTGGAGGAAGACAACCTGTCAGGTGACGTGATCACATGATCTCTGGAGGTTTAAGAGCTGTCAAATCTCTATGAGGAACAAATTCAGTTTCTGTTTTCCAGTGGCCCCTCAGCGCTCTCGGATCAGATCTCTCACACTAAGGATTCGATCGGGCCAAGCCGATCGGCAGTCGTCAATATTAAAGACATTAGATGTTATCGGGTCGCCCTTACATTCCGTGGGTCAGATGCTGAACTTGTAAACGGCGCGTACTACGAGATAATCAGGACTGAGCGTCGGCCGCCCCCCCCACGACCCGGCCCCCACACCCCCACACCTCCATTTGAATGAGAATCTAAATGATACACTAATTGTACACAGACAGTGTGAGAGCGTCTCCACGGACCGTAGTCGGTCACACACTTGGGGGCCCGCTGGTTGTCGTCCTCGTCGGTCCTCTTCCTGTTCTTGGACTTCCAGGCGTGGTAGACCTTCAGCCGGCGGTGGAACTCCTCCCTGCAGGCGGCCAACAGGTCGATGTCTGTGCACACACAACACACAGTTAACCTATATCACAATTAAAGACGGTTAACCATCACCTATATCACAGTTAACCAGCGGTGGAACTCCGCCTTGCAGGCCGCCAGCAGATCAGTGTCTTCACACAACACAGGTCCCTTCAGCTATATCACAGGTTACCTTCAGCTATATCACAGGTTACCTTCATCTATATCACAGGTTACCTTCAGCTATATCACAGGTTAACTTCAGCTATATCACAGGTTACCTTCAGCTATATCACAGGTTACCTTCAGCTATATCACAGGTTACCTTCAGCTATATCACAGGTTACCTTCAGCTATATCACAGGTTAACTTCCCCTACATCACAGTTAATATTAATCTATATCACAGTTAACCAGCGGTGGAGCTCCGTTTTGCAGGCCCCCAGCAGGTCAATGTCTGGACACACAAGACAAGTCTTCATCTATTTTACAACACCTATATCACAACCCAAGACCATTAACCAGTATTACAACACCTTCAGCTTCAGCTATATCACAGTTAACTCTCAGCTATATCACAACACCAGACAGCTTACCCTTCATCTATATCACAACACAAGACTAATCCCCATAATTAATGGATATGAATGACAAATGTCATCGTCAGCATGTACTTCGTGACCACTTCAATATGGCGCTATCCCAAACCATAAGAAGTTTGTGGAAAGATGGTACTACACAACCATTTAACGTCATCACTCTACTGCAGGTGGCAGGTTAAACATAAGGGCTGCGACTCAACGTATGATCAGACTTTAAACTTTGAATCAACATCAAAGTCAACACAGAGCCTGGAGGGGTTCCCAAACTAAACACTAAACGGTGCTTTAGCATCTGAATGGAAAAAAACATCCTGGCCCCTTTCCCCCTTCAGAGGGAAGTGGAGCTATTGCTTCTATTTCTACCTCTGCAAGCCTTTTCTTCATATTTCAATAGAGCTGTGTGCCCCTCCTCCGGCTGCAGTCTCCATGACGGGAGACTGCAGGTGTATCGGCATGTATGGAAGATGGACCACATAAGTGTGCGCGTGTGTGTGCATATTTATAGGTCTGTGTGTGTGTGCGTACATATGCTTTTTTGTGTCTGTAGAGGTGTGTGGGTGACAGTGTACATATGTGTGTGTGTGTGTGTGTGTGTGTGTGTGTGTGTGTGTGTGTGTGTGTGTGTGTGTGTGTGTGTGTGTGTGTGTGTGTGTGTGTGTGTGTGTATTATGTGCATGTGTGTGAGTGTGCATGTGTGTTTCGGCACCTGGCCAAGAGACGGCGGAGCCCAAATGACCTTTTGAGGTGAGGGTCGAGTTACAGAAAACGCATGTGAGACATTTGAATTATTAACGACAGCGGCTAAATAAATGATGCCGGGAAGATGGAGGAGACCAAGGGGTGTAAAGCGTGCACACTGGACGCTCCGTGGGGGAGAGGGAGGGGGGGCTTATCTCTGGACCCTCTGCGCGGGGGGGGGGGCATATCTCTGGACCCTCTTTTGGGGAGGAGGGGGGGCATATCACTGGACGCTCTGTAGAGGGGGGGGGGTGGTGGGGGGGCATATCACTGGGCGCTTTGTGGGGGTGTGTTATGTAAACGTTCTTTATATGTGTGTTGTCACCCCCCTCTCCCCCCTCCCACACTGAACGGGGGGGTGTCTCCCATTCGGGGGGGGGGGCTACTTACCACAGGATGTGTTGATGACATCACGCAGCTCGGCGTACTTCCACTTGCTGAGGTCGTACTTCTTGACGCCGGCGGCGGCTTTAGTGGCCTGGACCTGAGGACCCCTGAGGGCAGGGACAGGAAGTGGATCAGCATACAGGAAGTGGATCAATATACTATACAGGGGGTGGGGGATAGGAAGTGGATCAACATACAACAGGGAACGGGATGGTTGAGAGAACCGGCGCAGGAGAGAGAGACTCTCTGGCGGCAGAGAGGGAGTGTGGATGTGAGTCGTCCGGTTAATTGTCGTTGATGCAGATGATTTGGAACGTGGGGATAGAATAGATTGTTTTTCAAGTATGAAAAAATCTGGTGAAGAAGAGTCAATCATCATCAAGTTTGTCTGAATCAAATCAATAAAGATATCACGATACATTTTAAGGCCATAGGCAGGTTGTCTGTGATGAGAGATCAAACTATTCATGCCATCCTACCCTATACTATATATACTGTATATATACCCTACCCTATACTCCTGTATACATAGACCCTACCTATACTCTTGTAGGATGCACTGGTTCCCATCTGACAACAGACTGCGGCAAAACGGAAAATCAGTATCTGACCCTTTCTATCACATACTGTATGTTTTAAATGTACATAAACACATAGCCCTTGGTTTCAAACCAATGTATGGGTAGTCGACTACACCTTCCATACACACTGAGTCCGGCTCTCTCTCTCTCCCCACAGAGAGACTCTTCATGTCTGAGCTGCTCTCAGCTACGACCCCTGCTGTGCCGGGCGGCTAATTCAATAATAAGAGAGGATTTACCTCTTCTATTTCCAGGGCAGTAAGGGGCTTAATATCTGGGAGTCTGGGGGATTACTCTTCTACCATCCCTGATGGTAGCATAGGTTGCTAATTCCCCCAAGCTTGATTAATAACGCTGATGTTCTCGTTTTCCTGGAGGTTTAAAGTCAGTGCTCTTTGAAGGGAAGAGGGATTGTTTGATGAAAACGGATGACGTTGACGACGTTGTGATCCATTCGCTGTTTCAGGTTAGGGTGAGGGTTAGAGTGAGGGTTAGGGTGAGGGTTAGGGGGGGCTAGGGTTAGGGTACGTTAGGGTTAGGGTGAGGGTTAGGGTGAGGGTAAGGCTGAGAGTGAAGATAAGGGCGAGGGTATTTTAGGGTGAGGGTGAGGATTAGGGTGAGGGTATGTTAGGGTGAGGGTAAGGGTGCGTCATTGGCGGCACATATGGTTAGATGAAATGCCACGTTGTGATCCATTAGCTCTTCAGTCACCTTACCATGCAGTGTAACTTGAAATCTGATCGTTGGAAGCTAATGAGATATATACTTCAAATTCTACAAATTATCTAAAATAATTGACTACGCAGGTATCTCATTAGCTTCCTCAAAATAACCCAAAAACACAATTTAATCCGTTTGCAGTTGCTCGCATGATTAATAAGAGAAGATTAGGTGAGTGTGAGATTATTATTGCTAGGGTTGGTGAGGGTTAGGGTGAGGGTTAGGGGGGGGCTAGGGTTAGGGTACGTTAGGGTTAGGGTGAGGGTTAGGGTGAGGGTAAGGCTGAGAGTGAAGATTAGGGCGAGGGTATTTTAGGGTGAGGGTGAGGATTAGGGTGAGGGTATGTTAGGGTGAGGGTAAGGGTGCGTCATTGGCGGCACATATGGTTAGATGAAACGGCCCGTTGTGATCCATTAGCTCTTCAGTCACCTTACCATGCAGTGTAACTTGAAATCTGATCGTTGGAAGCTAATGAGATATATACTTCAAATTCTACAAATTATATAGAATAATTGACTACGTAGGTATCTCATTAGCTTCCTCAAAATAACCCAAAAACACAATTTAATCCATTTTCAGTTGCTTGCATGATTAATAAGAGAAGATTAGGACAGGGATGGGTGTGACATTATTATTGCTATGTTGTGCGGTTGCTAGCTACAGGAGCTAGCTCACACTACAGGCGGTGGTAGCGATGAGGATGATGATGAAGGTGTAGGGACACTAACTAGCTGAGGTGACACTAAGTGAGCTAGGGCACACTCAGGGGTGTAAGGGGACAGTAAGTGTGAAGGTGTCTTACATGAACCTGGCTGAGGATGAAGATATAGGCAGACCTAAGAAATACTCCTGACTGGGGTAGAGCACAGCAACAAGACAGAGGTCACACTCGCATGCACAAACACAACAGTTTCAAAACCCACAACAGAACCATTCAGTAGCATGTGGTGGCAGTGCATGTATGTGTGTGTTTTGTACTTCTAGAAATGTGTTTATGTAAAAGTGTAAATGTGTTGTGTGTTTTGGGTCACAAAGAGTGTGAGGGGACACTAAGTGTGAGGGGACACTAAGGGGGAGAGGACACTAAGTGTGAGAGGACACTAAGTGTGTGAGGGGACATTAAGTGTGAGGGGGCACTAAGTATGTGAGGGGACACTAAGTGTGAGAGGACACTAAGTGTGTGAGGGGACATTAAGTGTGAGGGGACACTAAGAATGTGAGAGGACACTAAGTGTGTGAGGGGACATTAAGTGTGAGGGGACACTAAGTATGTGAGGGGACACCATGTGTGAGGGGACACTAAGTATGTGACGGGACACTAAGTGTGAGGGGACAGTAAGTGTGAGGGGACACTAAGTATGTGAGGGGACACTAAGTGTGAGGGGACACTAAGTGTAAGGGGACACTAAGTGTGAGGGGACACTAAGTGTAAGGGGACACTAAGTGTGTGAGGGGACACTAAGTGTGTTAGTGGACACTAAGTGTGAGTGGACACTAATAGTGATTGGGACACTAAGTATGTGTGACAGCAAGGGTGTCTGACGGGTCACTAAGTGTGAGGGGACACTGACCATGAGGAGACACTAAGTGTGTGTTGGGACACTAAGTGTGTGGGGACACTAAGAGTGTGTGATGGGACATTAAGTGTGTGTTTTGGGACACTAAGGGGACACTCAGGGAGCGTACCTCCGCAGGCTGGCGTCCAGCTGTCCGTCCTCGGTGATGAGCTCCGCCTCGCTCTGAGCGATCCTCATGGCGAGCTCCCGGTCGCGGCGCTCCTGCTCCACCATCACCACACACTGGGCCTGCTCCTCCCGGTCCAACAGCAGCTGGGCCTCCAGCTCCGCCTGGGGGGGGGGGGGGGGGGGGGGGGGGGGGGGGGAGGAGGAGGAAGGAGGCGGAGGAGAAGGGGAGGAGAGAAGGAGAAGGGGAAGAAGGATCATGTTGAAGGATGAGGAGAATTGGGCGGAGAAAGAGGTGGAGAAGGAGGAGGACAAAGTGTTAGAATGCTTTAAAAGGAGACCGTACAATCGGTTATTCACAATCGACTATCATGATTTAGTGAGCTTCTTCATTATGTCACATTACTGGACAAACTGATTAATCCAGGTGTGTCTGAGTAGTCACAATGGTCAGACACACCTGGATTAATCAGTTTATCCAATAATGTAAGACAGGAAATAAAGGAGCTGCACTAAGTCCAGGAAGTAGTGGAGTTGTGCATAGAGCCAATTCGGTTTTCTTAATCGATTATCATGATTAAGATCATTATTATTATGAACATTATGTATCAAACATAATTCATATTGACGTCTATAAGTCCGATGCGGTGCGTGGTGGTGCTTCAGACAGTGTAATCTCCGTGGCGGAGCCAGGCTTTGTGAACAGCTCCTAATGAGGGGTAGCCTCCGGGCCCCGGGGCCAGCATTAAGGCCTGGAGAGTCTAGACCAAACACCAAACACATTCCTGAGTAGAGCTGTACAAAGGTCAACATGAATTCAGACTGGCAACAAAAGGTAATAAACATGAACACGTCTTATGAACGTTATGCCTAGCAAAAGATTTCTCCAGGTAAATAAGAACAGGTATGTTTCCATAAATATGTGTAAAAATGTGCACAGCCAAATTCAGTCTCACCCAAATGTGCATATGCCAAAAATGTATATAGACTCATGAGATACCATAAAAGATAGGAAGTACTTTTAACTTTTATCTTTCCTTCTTTCTAGGAGAAAAATAGAAAATGAAGTTTCCAAAGGGATGAAGAGCAGTCCCCCCTCCTGCTTTATGAGTTGATCTGAAGCTCAGACTTCGGGCTCTGGACTTGAAGAGGAATATCTGAGGAGGCTGATGACAGACTGACATCAAGCAAGTCACCATGACAACATGCAAACACCCATGATGCCTCTGGGCGAGGGAGAAGGGCTGGCGTGGCGGAAGTGTGAAAGGCACGAGCGGGAACACCAGCTTTGATCTCATCTAAAGGTCTTCAGGCACAGACGGCACCTCGATAAAAGCACTCCAAGAACGTTGGTTGGGTCAGGGGCTGATGGAGGATTAAGGAGGATTTAGAGAGAGGGAGAGAGAGGGCGAGAGGGAGAGAGATGGAGCGAGAGAGAGAGAGAGAGAGATGGAGAGAGAGAGAGAGAGAGAGAGAGAGAGAGAGAGAGAGAGAGAGAGAGAGAGAGAGAGAGAGAGAGAGAGAGAGAGAGAGAGAGAGAGAGAGAGAGAGAGAGAGAGAGGGAGAGAGAGAGATGGAGAGTTGGAGAGAGATGGAGGAGCGATGGAGAATAAGAGATGGAGAGAGTTGAAGAGAGACGCTGATCAAAGCAGCCGGTCAGAGGGTGGGAGTGAGAGGAGGAGGTGTTGGGAGGGAGGAGGATCCTGGCTTTTTCCCCCTTTATCCGTGTCGTATTATCAGCAGGGAATGCAGAGGAGAAGGAGGTGAGGGGGAGAAGGGGGAGGAGGTGAGAAGGAGGAGGGTAGCGGAGGTCAAGGCGATGGAGGGTGGGTGATGAGCTGGGGGATGATGATAAAAGCCCCCGCGAGGCGTGCTGGTGCAAAGCCCTATTTCCTCGCCAGATTCTCAGCAGGAAGTAGAGTCATCCATCAAGATCAGGGGATGGGGAGGACAGGGCAGGGGTCATGAATGTCATGAACAAAGCTGTTGCTAAGGCAGACAGAGGGGCCAACCAGAGGAAGGCTGGAAGAAGGACCTGCAAAGTCGGCAAGTTGCATAAATTGTGGTCTAAGTTTTAATCCCTTCATTAAAGATTAGGTAAACAAGAATGTATGTATGTACTGTATGTTAGTATGTAAATGGGTCACTGCCCTAGAACCTGAAGGAATGTCTCAATGCCTAAAGGATATGAAGTATGTCTAATAGGATAATAGTCTGTTCACCACAAACGAGGACCTGTTGGGTCTCGGATGAGGACGAAGGAGCATTGAGCAAACCTAGCGGAGGAGATGGGTTTGGATTTGAGAGGCCAAGGCATGATGACCCAAAGCCTATGAAGAAATACAATATGAAACGGCAAATGATTGACTGCAGTGAAACGTGTTAAAGTGCAGAAACACGGACAGACAGGAGTGAGCATGTCCAAACCTGGAAGACCTTCTCCTCGTCCTTCCTCTTCTTCCTCTCCTCCTCCTCCTGCTTCCTCTTCAGCTCCATCTCCGCCTTCCTACAGACAGGCAGCAGGACGGACCGTCAGTCACACAGCTCCCCTCCCTCTCTGGACAGCAGAATGAGGCCTTCAAGGGGTCTCTGTTCCCCGTCCCACGTACATGCGCCTGTCCTCCTGCTCCTGGCTGCGCTTCTGATCCTCCTCTTCCCTCCTCCTCCTCTCCTTCTCCATGTCCTCCTCGATGTGCTTCAGCCTCTCCCTCTCCTCCTCTTCCTGTTTCTTCTTCTGCATGGAGGACAGCAGCTCGGCCGCCAGCTTCACCAGCGCCTGGTACTCGGCGTCGATGGCCTGCCTGGTCATCGCCGTGGCCTGAGGGGTCATAGGGCAGGATGAGGGTTCGTGGCCTTCAGCTACGTACACATGCACGCACACACACACGCACAAAGACACACACACACACACACATACAAACACAAAGGCACACTCATGCAAGCACGCACAAAGACACACACACACACACACACACACACACACACACACACACACACACACACACACACACACACACACACACACACACACACACACACACACACACACACACACACACACACACACACACGTGGTGGTCATCTCAAAAGGACCTCCCCTCAGAGGCAGCAGGGAGCCAGTGCGTCAGATGACAGTGGAGGCCTCACCTTGATCTTTGTGATCAGGGCCTCGATGGCTGCGGCCAGCTGCTGGATCTGCTTGGCCATCTCCTGCTTCCCCTCCTTCAGCCCGCCCACCGCCTCGTTGAAGCGGTCCATACGCTGCTGCAGGTTCCTCACCTTTACCAAGCCGTCGATGCTGGGGGGGGGGGAGGGAGGGGGGGGGAACAGTTAGGGTCCTCCTCAGTATAACAATCAGGGGGGTGACAGAGGGAGCACCTCCTGAACCAGGGACCGGACCACTGGCCAGTGGCTCTAGTTAAAGCGGCCCCTGAAATGACCCAATAAGGGATGTGCTTCAGGAACTGAGAGCGGACGAGGCAGGGCTGAGGGTTTGTGGTGAAAGGGCCCGGCTCGGGGTGTGTGACCCGGTTCGGACACACTGTATTGTTCTCTTGTGCTCCAGTTCAGAGCCAGGGTGGGACATGCTCTCTTCCCCTGTGGGTACTATGAGCGCATCTGGACAAAATAAACCACGCATTCCAGAACTCCCATGTCTACACTCCCTCTTCTTTCTGTAGGTTGAAGACGTGAGCTTGACACACTCTTCTGCATCACACGTCACCGGTAAAACACCACCACCACCACCACCACCACCGCCACCACCACCGCCACCACCACCGCCACCCCACCACCGCCACCACCACCGCCGCACCACCACCGCCACCCCACCACCACCACCACCACCACCACACCACCACCACCACCACCACCACCACCCACCACCACCACCACACCACCACCACCACCACCACAGCCACCAATCCCGTGTCTGGCGATGGCGCAGGGCCTGGATGCAGACTTACCGGGCCTTGTGTTTCTTCTTGCAGAGCCACATGCGCACACTCTTTTGGATCTTGATGCAGGCCGCGGCTCTGTACCGCATCTTGTTCCTGACTGTCAACGCAGACAAAAACACAAAAGGATTGGAAACAGAAAACCAACACAACAATGCAGAGAGAAACCCCTTTGGAATGAATCCTGGTTCTGTGAATGAAACGGTTGCACTCTCCCGAAGATGTGTTTGCTCCAACATTATCTTCCATACAATGAACCCGGCTGCTGTCTGCACCCTGGGGAGATGATGAAGCCTTGATTGTTTCGCCTGTACGAGCCTGGGCCCATGGCGACACACTATATGAATACAGAGAGCTGCAACACTCCAGAAGCAGGACTCCATCGACGCATTCCTCACAACACTGCCAAAGCACTTTGCATATATTGGTATATATGGGTTCTCATTGCTGAACAAACACAAACAAAATACCATACTTCTTTCCTTTTCTAAGAGCAAAACAAATGTCGGTACAACCGGCTAATGTGTATTTCTGTGCCAGTGACAGAAGGCGCATCAAAGTGGAGATAAGGAAAGACTCCGGCCCTGAAGACCAGGGAGAGAACAGGTGGGCCGCGAGGGAAAGCAGTCAAAGCAGAGTGAAGGTCTGTGTGTGGGGGGGCGGGGGCGGAGGACAGCGGTCGTGCTGACGGCATATCAACTCATCACCATGAAACGCTTTCACAAAGAAAATCATCAGTTTGTCACCAGAATTGACTTTGTTGGACCGTGGAAATCCATCCCTTGGAAATGGGTGGATAATGGATCAAAGAAACCCTGCTTTTTCCCCCTGTGTCCTCTTCATTATTTTGATGGCTTTCAGCATGTAGGCATATTGAGAAAATTCTGAAACATCATTTCATTTTTATGTCAAGGTTAGGCGAATATCTCCTATTATTCCACAAAGTTGATGTTAATACGGCACAAATCAAAACAATGAGACAGCAAAAGAGATCAGTTCTACTGCAGCCAAGCATGAAAGAACTCAAAGGGATCAGCAATGAGGAACTGAGTGGCCATCGACCCTGACCTATTCGTCTGTTAATCACTATGAGGTGGTGTGGTGTTCAGACTCACGTTTGATAACGGAGAGCGTGCACCACTGCACCTTCCTCCACCGACTGCAGATCAGCCACTGGTTCACCTTCTTCACCAGCTCAGCCAGATGATCAGGGTCCGACTTCATGATCTGGTATCCAAACTCTGCAAACTGACACACACGCACACACACACGCGCACACACACACACACACACACACACACACACACACACACACACACACACACACACACACACACACACACACACACACACACACACACACACACACACATACAAATACACACACACACACACACGCACGCACTCACTCACGCACGCACGCACGCACGCACGCACCACGCACACACACACACACACACACACACACACACACACACACACACACACACACACACACACACACACACACACACACACACACACACACACACACACACACACACACACACACACACGCGCACACATACACAGACATACACACAAACACAAAATTGGAGCATGGTGTGGATGAGGAGCTGGTGTGAAGCAGAAGGTGTTGTGACTGATCAGTGATAAGTGATTAGTGATCATTGATTATTGATCCTCGCTCTACCTTCCCCGGGCGGAAGAACACTCTGGTGAGTCCAAACTTGTAGTCGTTTGCGTTCAGCCCCAGAGCTTTGAACAAGGCCTAGACAGGAAGAGGAAGGGAAGATAAAACAGGCAGGAGTTCAGCTTCCTGTTGTGGTGGTTAAATCCCTTTGCTAATCAGACCAGGTCATACTTTGTTGGGACGTGATGAAAGCGGCTTATTGCTAATTTTCAACTCATAAGCTCATTTGCATCCGGCTGGATTTTTCTGTGATTACGAACCAACATGCCATTAGTAACGTTAATGGCATGTTGTAACATTATTAGGAAGGGCTGAGCAACCAGGCTGGGCGCTGACGTAGGACGGTCCTGCTACAGGACGGTCCTGCTACAGGAAGGTCCTGCTACAGGACGGTCCTGCTACAGGAAGGTCCTGCTACAGGACGGTCCTGCTACAGGACGGTCCTGCTACAGGAAGGTCCTGCTACAGGAAGGTCCTGCTACAGGAAGGTCCTGCTACAGGAAGGTCCTGCTACAGGACGGTCCTGCTACAGGACGGTCCTGCTACAGGACGGTCCTGCTACAGGACGGTCCTGCTACAGGAAGGTCCTGCTACAGGAAGGTCTCTGTGAGTCAGAACAAGCAGGGCCCCCACCTTGCAGAAGAGCCGGGGGTCCAGGCGCGTGAGCTTGGCCGGCATGTAGCGCTTGTACATGTTGTAGAGTTCATGGAAGGGGGCCCGTGAGGGGAAGCCCCCCTGCATGAGGTCCAGCACCGACACCATGCCTACACAAACACAGACATACACACACACACACACACACACACACACACACACACACACACACACACACACACACACACACACACACACACACACACACACACACACACACACACACACACACACACACACAACACACACAACAATTACAGACACAATACACACACACACACACACACACACACACACACACACACACACACACACACACACACACACACACACACACACACACACACACACACATGGGAGAAAGAGAGTGAAGAGAGTGAGAGAGACAGAGAGCGAGAGACAGCGAGAGCAAGAGCGAGAGAGAGAGAGAGAGAGAGAGAGAGAGAGAGAGAGAGAGAGAGAGAAGAGAGAGAGAGAGGAGAGAGAGAGAGAGAGAGAGAGAGAGAGAAGAGAGAGAGAGAGAGAGAGAGAGAGAGAGAGAGAGAGAGAAGAGCCTTAGGGACAGAAGGATAGAGAGAGACACACAAAGAGAGAGATTTTTTAAAGAAACAGCACGGGCAGTAGCTATGCTGAAGAAGTTTGAAAAGTTTTATATCAAACTTTATTATATCTCTACCCATGAGCAGTTCCTCAAACAGAATGCGCAAAGCATTGTTCCAAGTTGTGCCTGCTTGTGTGTGTGTATCCATAGTGTATGTCTGTGTGTGTGCTTGTGTGTGTGTATCCATAGTGTGTGTCTGTGTGTGTGCTTGTGTGTGTGTATCCATAGTGTGTGTCTGTGTGTGTGCTTGTGTGTGTGTATCCATAGTGTGTGTCTGTGCGTGTGCTTGTGTGTGTGTATCCATAGTGTGTGTCTGTGTGTGTGCTTGTGTATGGGTATCCATCCGTGTATGTGTGTGCAGCTAGCCATAACCTCCCTTAATACAGATGAATGCAGGGATATTTTGTACTATTGTACTACTAGTATTCTGCTGATGTGAAATATGAACAGTTCATCTAGCGAGATAATTCACATCCTCCCCTAACCAGACTCACATATCATTACACTGTCTTTCACAGGATGAGAATACAGTATCTATATATGAAGATATACAGTATATGTCTGCATTACCAGAGCACTGCAGCTATGACGGGTGTGAGTATAGTATCTATATATGTAGATCTATGTTCTTCGTACCAGAGCACTGAAGCTGGGAGAGGATGTGAATACAGTATCTATATATGCAGATCTATGTTCTTCGTACCAGAGCACTGCAGCTGGGAGAGGATCTGCGCTCCCTCAAACTGGTGGCTGACCATCTTCAGGTTGGGCTTCACGCAGCGAATGAAGCTGGAGCCCTGAGGAGCACAGAGCAACAGGGCGTCAGAAGGCTGAAGAAACATCCCAAGTGTATTTCCGCTAGCAGCTAAAGCATTATAATGTGAGGAGGAACTCCTCACGGGGTGCTCCGCAGGGGACCAGGAGGTCCTCTTCATGGGACCATGGGGGGGGGGGGGGGGGGCAGTGGCGGTTTTAGGTACGGGCAAACCACGCGCTGCGTAGCGATTTTCAATGAAGTACATAACATTGTGTGAGGAATTGGTGTTTTGGCGCCCCCTCTGGCTGCAGGCGCACCTGCTCGTTGAGAAGTTGCCGTGCCCAGACCGAATGCGGGGGGGGGGGGGGTTTGTATCGTGACCCTACGGACTTCAGTCCAGTTATGCCCGGGGCGTAACTGGACGTAGAAGCGCCACTGGAGGGGGGGGGACCTCATAAGGAGAAGCTCTCCTGAGGAGGCGCTGGTACTCACCGTGCTACGAAGCTTCTCCAGGAGCAGGTTCAGCTGGGTCTGTGGACGTGGAGAAGAACCGTAGAGTCAGACGCTTTACATTCAACAAGATGTACTTTGAATCACACTTCAGCCCTAGAGAGGTGTAGTGCATCACAGTTAAGCATTAACCTGCAGTAGAACTAATGCGCAGTCCTAGTATACAATGTGTATATGTCCCAGGACTAAACTAGTGAAAAAAGAAAAAGCTAAGAACTGTGGCAGTGGACGTTTAAGATGAGTTTGGGATCATTGAAAGTCGTACTGCGTAACCATGGGAAAACAAACAGAAAACAATGCAGTGATACAACAATAAAAACGGGGCTCCGAAGTAACTTTTTCAATGATGACAATGGTGACATAAGAATATGCGTTCACGTAATAAGATTGATGTGAATTCCTGCAGAACACTGATATTCCTCCACATGTCCCTGCTCAGTTCTATACTTTCACAGGCGTTGACTGCCCACGCGTCATCAGTGCACCATAATATCTGAGCCTTTCTCTTTGAACCGTCGCCTATGCAACATTGACCATGTATAGGAGTACTGATGGTCAGTGAATCACATACACACAGACACACAAGCACACACACGCTCATGCACACACACACACGCTCCTGCACACACATATGCACACGCATGCGCACGCACAAGCACACACACACACACACACACACACACACACACACACACACACACACACACACACACACACACACACACACACACACACACACACACACACACACACACACACACACACACACACACACACACACACACACACACACACTTCCATTATCTGTGTTTGTCTTATTTGTTGTTTGTGATAGAAAACAGAGCAGGTGTTTGAAACAGAAGAAGTAAAAAAGACAGAAAACAACAAAAACTTTTGCACAAACTTTCCAAAAGTCCACGGAGGGGTTGTTCAAACGGACAGAGAACACAGCGTTCCTGTACAACTGTCAGTGACACGCTTTTGAGAGGAATGCACCCCATGTCAATATAAATACCCTTATATAAGGAGGGGGTTCGGGAGGGGCCCGGAGGAAGCGGCCCCTGGGTTTATGTTTCTCATGGTTGATATTCTTTTTAAATGAATGAATTGCACTTTGCATAATCCTGTCAATAAAATGAGGTCAATGTACACAATGTTATTTACAGAATAATTATATTGGCAGAAAGGTAGGTCTTCCATTCATTGCATCCAGCCAGAATGAGATGTTTCTTACAGGCCTGCTACAGCCACATAATCCATGGTTTTTGTTGTCAGAGCATTTGATTGATTTATTGGTGTCGGGATGTTAAAATAAGAAACAATATTAAATAAACTGCCTACCCCAGCTTTGATTATAAAGAATATCATAATATTCCTCTGGCACAAAGACCACACACACACACACACACACACACACACACACACACACACACACACACACACACACACACACACACACACACACACACACACACGCACACACGCACACACACACACACACACACACACACACACACACACACACACACACACACACACTCACTTAATGGGACATATGAATTTTATTTCTCTGCATAAAACGATCATTAAAAGAAAAGTCCAACACGTCAGTATTCTAGTCTTTCTCCGTCTCCACAGGCACACACACACACACACACACACACACACACACACACACACACACACACACACACACACACACACACACACACACACACACACACACACACACACACACACACACACACACACACACACACACACAGAAACACAGACAGACACACAGACACACAGAAACCCACCCAGAAACACACACACACAGACCAACACACACACACGTACACAGAGCCGTTCAGCCAACTCTAACCTCACAAGTGTCACCAGTACCTTGAACTTATTCCCCACGCTGATGAAGCTCAGCTTGCCGGCCTTCTGCTTGGAGTCCTTGGCGTTGTTCTCGAACAGCTCGCGCACAAAGTTGTCCTTCGACTCGGAAACCAGACACTCCAGGGACATGTGCAGCGCGTCGTTGTTCTTCTCCACGAAGCGTTTCTGCAGGCAACGCTCGTTAGTGCACCCTTCGTTAGTACACCCCTCGTTAGTACATCGATCCTTAGTTCACCCAACGTTAGTTCAGCCCTCGCTAGTACACCCCTCGTTAGTACACCCCTCATTAGTATATCGTTAGTTCACCCATCGCACGTTCACCCCTCGTCAGTACAGCCCTCGTTAGTATACCAAACACACTTTGGAGTTGATTCAGATCCATCCAGGGTGATCACTGTGGCAAATGGCCGCCATAACATGGATAGTTTCAGCATGGTTTAAAATAACCGTTCTTTGTGAGTGTGATTTACCGTCTCATAGCAGACTGCTCCGGCAAAGTGCCTGACGATGAAGCCCTCGTCATCGCGGACGTTTCTGTGAACAGCCAGCTTGGACTTACGAGGAACCTGAAGCAGAAGGGATGTGGGTGTTTACTGAGAGTCCAGTCCTCACTCGGACTCATCACCGTTTACTCAGAGTCCAGGCCTTACTCAGACTCATCACCTGTTTACTAAGAGTCCAGGCCTTACTCAGACTCATCACCCGTTTACTAAGAGTCCAGGCCTTACTCAGACTCATCACCCGTTTACTAAGAGTCCAGGCCTTACTCAGACTCATCACCCGTTTACTAAGAGTCCAGGCCTTACTCAGACTCATCACCCGTTTACTAAGAGTCCAGGCCTTAGTCAGAGTCATTGCTCAAGTTCATGTGAACTAAAGCCATGAAACAATGCCTTGAAACAATGCTTTGGATAAGGATGACTTTGTTCTCCAGAGTTTAGATGTCCAGAGGTTACATTCAGGAGAACCATGGGCATCTCACATTCGTTGGCCTCAACATCTCCATATTATTTAGCTAACAGACCTGAGAGCAGGCAGGAGCACACAGAACTCAGAGGTCTTACGGTCAGTCTGAAGTGTTTGTTGTGCTTGCTGTGAACCGCCACAGCAAAGTGCTGATCACTGGGCTGAGGAAGGCGGTTCTCCTCGTCCAGTATGTCCAGAATCCCCACCAGCTTCGCCTCCACCAGGTCTGAGGAGAACATTCATACTTCAGACAAATCATCGCTCTTCACAGATAGAGGAAGGAGCGCAAAGTGTTAAAACAACAAAGCATTTATCCACACGGCCGTTCTTTAAGAGGCAGAAGTGGCGTGTGTGTTTGTGTGTATGGGACATTTTCATTATGGTGGACATGTTTCTTCCCCCATTTGTGCTTTTTGTTTGGCTCGGCTATTTAAGCCACACACACATATTGAAAGATTCATTGAGTCATATTTCAGGATAAGTCATAACCAGGTTTATGACAGAGTTCCCGGGATTGACTTTAGAGACGGCTGAATGATGTCTGAACGGGCATCACAACTCAACTAAATGATGTCCACACAACCCCTGTGTGAACACCTGAAGGACAACAGCCTTTTGAACTCAAAGCTATAGCTTATTTTCCTTAATTTTATGAATTTAATGTAATTCACTGTATCAGGGTCATGCTCAGACCACAACATTACATATTACACATTTAGAGATTCAGCCTTAATTTGAGAGTGGACACGTGGAGAGATCATCATGTGAATTTCTCTATTTATTTAAATACAGCAAAACAACCCAAGGCTTTTAATAGAGAGACCAGAGAGGCCCACGTGTCCCCCTCCCTCTCCCTGCTTACCCCCCTCACCCCCTTGCCTCCCCCTGCCTCCCTTCAACAAGTCCCCCTCCCCTCCCAGACAGATGACCGTCCGTCTGGTCTTCTCTGACGCTTGGAGATGCCTCCGCCCCACATGCTTCTGACCGCTTCTGTTAACCTCAAAACGCTCAAATGTTGCAACGCGTCTGCTGTGTTAAACTGTAACCACACAGCTTGAAGAGCAGAGAGGATGTGTGGGGCTTCAGTGAATCCTTCAGACCATCTATGTCATGTCTGTGTATGTGATCATGTCTGTGTATGTGAGGACATAACACACAAGACATCACGTCAGTGTATAAGAGGACATTACACACGAGACAGCATGTCAGTGTTTGTGAGGACCTAACACACGAGACATCACGTCAGTGTATTTGAGGACATTACACACAAGACAGCATGTCAGTGGATATGAGGACATTACACACAAGACATCATGTCTGTGTCTGTGAGGACATTATATAGAGGTAAAGGTTGTGTACCGATGCAGTCCTGGTTGTCCACGTAGTGAACCTCGTTCACCCCTAGACCCTCCTTCTGGTACAGCTCTTGTTCCTGTTTACAGGCGGGCAGACAGACAGACAAACAGACAGACAGACAGACAGACAGACAGACAGACAGACAGACAGACAGACAGACAGACAGACAGACAGACAGACACACACACACACACACACACACACACACACACACACACACACACACACACACACACACACACACACAACACACACACACACACACACACACACACACACACACACACACACACACACACACACACACACACACACACACACACACACACACACACACACACACACACACACACACACACACAAACACATTAATACACAATTAATTTTATTTCTCTGCATAAAACGATCATTAAAAGAAAAGTCCAACACGACAGTATTCTAGTCTTTCTCCGTCTCCACTGCTCCAGATAGAGGAGGAGCAGCTGGAAGGAGCTGCTGGGGGTGGGACGCTGCAGGGTTTACTGAAGACCTCCAGGGAACAGAGATCTCAAGGGAGGGGAGCGGAGCCTCCTCATGCTCTTCTGAGGAATTACTATTTTAACAAGGGAGAGCTGGAAGACAGCCATAGGGTCTCGGGATAGGTATAGAGCGAGAGAGAGAGAGAGAGAGAGAGAGAGAGAGAGAGAGAGAGAGAGAGAGAGAGAGAGAGAGAGAGAGAGAGAGAGAGAGAGAGAGAGAGAGAGAGAGAGAGAGAGAGAGAGAGAGAGAGAGAGAGAGATAGATTTGGAGACAGATAGAGACAGGGAGAGGGATTGAGAGAGAGAGAGAGAGGGAGAAGGAAAGAGAGAGTGCTTACAGGGATGTAGGGACAGAAAGAGACAGATATAGAGGAGATAATAAAAGCCAAGGACATATCAATGAGCTATCATTGGTTAGTGTGGTTTATTTGGAACTCTCTTGGCAGTTTTAGAGCAGGTGTTAGACTGCTCACCTCCTTGAGGATCCGCTCGTTGAAGAACTGCTGCAGCTTCTCGTTGCAGTAGTTGATACAGAACTGCTCAAAGCTGTTGTGTTCAAAATACTCTGAGAGCAGAGGGACGGGGGGGGGGGGGAACGTTAATGAGCAGATCAGAACTAAACACTGACCAACGTTAATCATCAGAACTAAACACTGACCAACGTTAATCAGCAGAACTAAACACTGACCAACGTTAATCAGCAGAACTAAACACTGACCAACATTAATCATCAGAACTAAACACTGACCAACGTTAATCAGCAGGACTAAACACTGACCAACCTTAATGAGCAGATCAGGACTAAACACTGACCAACGTTAATCAGCAGAACTAAACACTGACCAACGTTAATCAGCAGAACTAAACACTGACCAACCTTAATGAGCAGATCAGGACTAAACTCTCCGAAGTTCTTGGGATTGAAACAATTATTGATCCGTGCTACACTGGTAGTGGATAACACGAATGACATGTGACAACGATAATAATGTGATGGATCTAAACAGATCATATCTAACGTTCACCAAGCTATGAAACCTCTGATTAATACGCTCATCACATTCTATAAATATAGATATAGATATGGATAAATATAATATATATAATGTTACCAAAGCCGGCGATGTCCAGCACCCCAATGAAGCTGCAGGAGGCACTGAAGGGGAAGCACTGGTTGACCCGTTTGACCACGTGGTCGAACAGCCGGCTGTACACCGCCTTGGCCAGGGCGTCCCGAGCGGAGTTGGCCTGCTCCACCTTCAAGGGGACCCTGGTGGGGGGGGGGGGGGGGAAGTGGAGCAGAGAGAGTCAGCCCGCTAAACTGGGGCATGCTAGCTCCCTCCACGGGCCTGGTGTGTGCGTGTGTGTGGGTGTGTGTGCACATGTTTCGTGGACATGTTGTCGTATTAATGGGTCAGCTTCTGCCACATACACACTCCAGCTAGAGGAGTGGTGGTCCTGATGCTGCTGTCGCTAGGAGGGGAAAGGGTTCCCATCGGAATGAAAACTCTCTCATGCACCACCATCAAACCCCAGCCCCCGTCTCCACCATCATCAAACCCAACACCCATATCCTCCACCACCATCACACCCAGCACCCATCTCTCCACCACCACCATCAAACCCCAGCCCCCATCGGTAATGCAGCACCATATAACCCCAGCCCCCGTCTCCTCCACCACCATCACACCCAGCCCCCAGTTCTCCTACACCACCATCAAACCCAAGCCTCCATCTCCTCACATCTGTGTGTCGTTCACACCTGTGTGTGGCTGACACCTGTGTGGAATTCACACCTGTGTGTCTGTGTGATTCACACCTGTGTGTGTGTGTGATTCACACCTGTGCATGTGTGTGTGAGACTCAAACCTGTATGTGCGTGTGGATCACACCTGTGTGTGCTTGACTCACACCTGTGTTTGATGAGTTCTGATAGAGCTCAGCCTAACTGGCTTATCTCCTATCAGAGGCTTAACCCCCGGAGGGGAGCACTTCTATATAAAGACGTCCTGTCGTGGCGTGGAACAAGGGCATCTGATAGGACAGCACACAATACACTGTGCAGACACTTTATCAATCTTCAAGTCGTTGATAATCATGCACACAACCTTTCCTTATTCAGTGTTCATTTAACGAGATATCTATCAAGATGTCTTTGGTTCTTCGTGGATGTTGGAGGAACCATCAAAGGAACCAACGACAGCTGCTCTGACAGATCAAAGGGAAGCTTGGAAACAG